>JAPYYX010001636.1:0-33856 GCA_030522605.1 Cremastinae sp. B BG-2022a
TGTGTATTAGAGATGAATTTTAAAAACTAATATCTCGACTTCTAGATGATAAAACGTTTTGAAATTTGGTATACATGTTTATTTAAGTATTATCTAGGCATATGCAAAATAAAAAAAAATCTGTCTCAAAAAATTTCACGCGACTTCCACCTTAATCAAATTGTTTAGAAAAGTTAACATACAGAATATTTATGCAATTTTTGTCGAACTTCAACTTGACATACGCATTTACCAGTTGAGCAACAGTTCGAAAAGGCTGAAATATAACAATTGATAACGTTTATCACATGAAACTCTCAATCTTCATCACAATATCGTTTCCAGACTTCTGATACGCATCCAACATCTTTCATTGAAAAGAATTGGTCTCCCAATGTTTGCTCTTCCGGTTACACTTTCATCATTCGCAACGATTTACAGGGAGTAATTTGTCTGCGTTACGGCTCGACACGTCGTTACGATAATCCAAGATGAAACAAGAAAGTATCCCGTTACACCCTTCATAAAAATAGGCTAGACTTCCTAATTGCTCGATCTTTCCCTCTCTCGTGCGTTTCTCCGATTAGTCATGAGGGATAAGGGGGAAATTTATTGGACGCGGAATGATTCACATCGTTGTCATAGCCCTACGGGCCGTTTCCCATCAGCAGCATCATGAAAAAAATAAAATAAAATCCTGGTGCAAAAATTCTCACACCGGATATTTTTATCGTCAATAAAAAAAAATCCCTCTGTATCTTTATCGTGCTTGAAAAAAGAATGTTTCAATGCCTCGAGTTTCCTCTTGTTTTCTTTTTCGCAGTATATCTCGAGTCTCAGTTGTCCCACGTGTGCGGCAAAAAATTCGCCAGCTCGGTTAGGATTGTGTTCGTGTTTATAGAAAACTGCGTGAGTCATGCGTGTCTCGCTGGCGCTCATTAACCAACACACATCGCCGGGAATGTACATCAGTCCTGTCAGTCTTCGGCCTCGCGAGCAATAATTTTGATAGATTTTCACTCAGCGATGAAATTCATTCGTTCCTGCTCGACTATACGGCTCGAAATGTTTTCTGAGAGGCTTCGTCATTGTTGAAGAAAAATACGAGCATATGTTGTTTAGTTAGGGCGCAGAGCGGCCTCGAAATCGTAAGCCGATCGTCACGGTACTTGATAAAAACTTGAATAGATCATGGATTTGATGTTTTCGATAATTTTGATTTTTCGATAGTGTTCGGAAACTCCAGATGGTGAAAGACAGGATTTAGTTTTACTATTCGTAAACAGCAAATTTTTTAGTGACGAATTAGTTGGAAATTCAACCATTATTTAGGAATTACATAGTTGAAGTTTTTTTCCTCAATGAAAACCACATAAAAACAATACTTGTTAAACAAAAAGCTCCAAAACTTTTTAGTGATGAATTAGTTTAAAAATTACGTAGAATTATTATTTTTAATTAATAAAAATTACGATATATAGTTTTTAAAAACTTAAAACCCGTATAAAATATATAGTTTTTAAAAACAAAAAAGCCTATTTTAAAAATATAAAAACCGTTTTTGAAAACATAAAAATCGTTTTTAAAATATAAAACCCGATTTTAAAAACATAAAAATCGTTTTTAACAACATAAAACCCGATTTCAAAAACGTAAAAACCGATTTTATGATTTTAATACATTTCATTTTGTCGATGAAAACCGTCCAAAAAACTCCAGATGGTGAAGACCACGATTTATTTTTACTATTCACAGCCCAGAAATTTTTTAGTGTTGAATAATACACAAATTTAACTATTACCAAGAAATAACGTAACAGAATTATTTTTTCAAATCAATAAAAATTACTAAAAACTGCTACGCAATTAACGAAAAAATTCACCAACGATAATTCGTTTTGATGTTTTTATGGTTTTACGAGGGGGCAAAGAGTTGTCGTAAAATGGTCGTTGAGTCATTTACTATGCAAGACTTCCATATATGGCCATTTCCGCGTGTTATCACCGATCTGACGTCTTCGTTTATCGCGAGAGAGAAGACAGAAGCACCGACTCATTACGAGGAATGTCAGACTCTTCTGTTTCGTAAGCAAATTATCTTCTTATCAGAGACGGTATTTTATCGCGTATCGTACAAGGTATCACTTTATCACAGACTGAAAAATTCGCGGGATCATTCAATGACATTCTTACACAACGGTTTTACTGATTTCAGTTCACTACAATTTAGTTTCTGTCATATTTGCTATTTTTTCTTGAATTTTGATTAAAATAATTTTTATATAAATCTCAGTGATTATATTAATATTGGTAAATTTTTATTATTTTTGAAACTTTCTTATCTTTTACATTTTTTTATTGCAGCAATAAGTGGACCATATATCGTAATTAGAGAAAATAAAGTAGCCATTAAAATGGATTTTTTTTTCTCATGTATAAAATGTTGCAATTAATTAAGGTGGGTAATTAATTTTCTCATTGATATTGTTAATTTTTAATTGTTCTTGCAGTTGTCTGAATTTTCAAGTGCATTTCTCTTTCAGCAGTAAGTAGATTACAAAGTAATAAAAAAAAAATACTATCAAAATATTTTTCGTTCATCATCAAAATTTCTATAATTAATAAATAATCTTTTTTGTCTAATAATTTGTATTTTAGTACTTTCAGTTTTACTAATTTTTAAGTATATTTATCCCTCAATAATAAATACACTATGACGTAATTAAAGAAAAATTAATACCATTTTTTTCTAAAAGTTGATTTTGGTGAATTTTCCTTGATGACGTAAATTTTTAATTTTGTCATTTTCTTAATTTTTACGTAAATTTTTCTTTTGTATAGTAATAAAAAGATCGCAGATGTAATTGGAGTAAAATGGTGGCCACAAAAAAAAGGATTTTTTTTCGCAGGACTTTCGTTGATATCAGCCTGGATGAACGAAATGCATGCGGCGATGGGGTTCCGGGAATCGTGCACGGGGGCTTATGGCTCGAGTGGGATCGATGAGAGACGTCTGCATAGGAGTCTGCACCACGCCCAAGTTGGGGGTGGCCCCACCACCGCCCTCACCATGACTCACCCCATACACAGTTTCCACACGCCCTATACAATGCCCACCAAATCTACCATAAACGTATATCTGTCTATATATACATTCGAGGAGAAACCCCCATAGTGAGATCCAAATCGCAGGGGACTCGATAATCCATAGATTTTAGCGAAAAACGAGCCCAAAATTGACAAATCAAAAAATACGACTGGAGGGCTAAAATAAAACAATTATTTTAAATCTTACATCTTAATTTTCTATTTTTCAAGCTTTTAGTTAAGTATCTTGTCAATCTTGAGTATTTTTGAAAATTAAGTTTAATTTTTTAAATTTAATTATTTAATTTTATTTTATTGAATTAATCTAACTAGAAATATTTTATAATTCTGATCCAAGTCATCGAATATTGACAAATCATAAAAATGAATTAAATAAAATTTTAATAGAGTAAAAAATTTTTGTTCAACGTAACATAAATGTTTGTAATATCTTTTTTATTTAAAATTCTATTTAGAATTGTATTTATAACAAAAAGTAATTGTTAAATTGTCTCGTCTTATAATTTTACGTTCAAAGTCTGTCAAAAAAATAGTGCTCAGTGATATTATCACGATTGGGATTTCGAACTCACGGCCACACTTCCGAATTTTTAGCAGAGTTAAATATCACGTGACTTGTTTATTATTAAATTTAACGTTTGTGTCACGTGACTCAACACAACGACCTAGGCCAATTTCGACGTATCGCGATCATGAAATCCCCTTGTACGTTTGTTCTCTCTCCCTCTGTGCCCAACGTGATATTTGTGACTCAATTTATGAACGATTGCTCGTCATCGCGAGTGCAGCGTGTGTCGTCCCATCCGAAACGTCAGCCCGGCGCGCGATCTCGTTGCCGGGCGAGAGAGAGTCACACGCCCCTCTTCGCTGACGTGTTCGACTTCCGGCTTCGATCATTCTTATTATTCGTCTCCGTGAGCCCATATGTAGACACCGCATTATATAAAACCGTCTGACAAAGTCCGATTTTCCACGATCTTTTTTTTTTTATTATCCTGCATTCGAGTCCTCTGACTATTTTTCTCTCAGAATACGACGAGATGAGGAACGAGAGTCATTGACTCGCCGGCGTACACCTCTTTCAATAGACGCTCAGACTCCAATCTCCTTATTCCATTCAGAATGAACGTATTCGAGTTCGTATCAAGGCCGATCTGAAAAAAAAAAATTTTTTTTTGAGCTCAGAACTTTTTCGATTATCTTTTTATTCGTGGATCGAATTGTAATCGTGAGAAAAATTTAATTAAATTTTCTGATTTTTGGTAGACGACCTTGGAATTTTTTTTTTGTTTGGAAAGTTTTTTCATTATTTTTCGTGATGGATTAAATTGTATGGAATTATTGAGGAAAATTGAAAATTCAGAGATTGTTAGTTATTTCGGGAATTTTTTGTTGATTGTTTTCTTTTATTGGATTTTGAAGCCGAAAATTCTGGACGAGCCAAGAAATTCGTACTTCGTCCCTTCGCAGGGCGTCACCCCATTAGAATACTGGGCGTTCACTTCCTGACTCACGCAATGACAAATTAGACTCGGAAAGAAAAAAAACAAGAATAAAACCCGCGTTATCCTGCCTATTCCGGATGTCGCGTATCCTATAGACGATAAACGTTCGTTTTTGATAAAAGTTTCAAGAAATATGTTCAGCGAAAAAATGTCAATAATGAGCATGATTCAAATATTTCTTTTCTTCGTTCATGAATTCGTATCATGAATTTTATAAAATTAGTGATTTTGAAATGATAATACAATAATAAAGAAAATTAAAGGAGCTAGAATTTTTTTGCCATTTTTTGAAAAGCTGAAAATCCGTGAAAAATAAAATAAAAAAATTCGAATTTTTTATTTTTACAATGGTTTTTTTAAACATTTTCTTGCATCGAAACCATCCAGAGAGAATTACAAAAAAACAAAAAAAATTCATCCCGATCGGTCCAGTCGTTCGGAAGTGATGAGCCAATAGTTTAATAGTTACAAGTAAATAATCGATTTTTTTTCACAATTTCATCAAAAATACTTGAAAATCGAAACTAACAATTAATTTCAACTTTCGAGTTTCAGAGTCATCAGGTTCAATTTAAAATAAATATTGAAACCAAGAATTATTAATGATAATGATAATACAATAATTAAAAAAATTGAAAGAGCTACAATTTTTTGCCATTTTTTGAGAAGCTGTATCTCCGTGAAAAATAAAAAAATAAAAATTCGAATTTTTGATTTTAACAATGGATTTTTTGAACATTTTCTTGCATCGAAACCATCTAGAGATAATTTCGAAAAAAACAAAAAAATTCATCTCGATCGCTCCAGTCGTTCGGAAGTGATGAGCCAATAGTTTAATAGTTACAAGTAAATAATCGACTTTTTTCACAATTTTATCAAAAATACTTAAAAATCGAAACTAACAATTAATTTCAATTTTCGAGTTTCAGAGTCATCAGGTTCAATTTTAAATAAATATTGAAACTAAAAATTATTAATGATAATGGTAATACAATAATAAAAAAAATTGAAGGAGCTAGAATTTTTTGCCATTTTTTGAGAAGCTGCATGTCCGTGAAAAATAAAAAAATAAAAATTCGAATTTTTTATTTTTACAATGAATTTTTTAAACATTTTCTTACATCGAAACCATCCAGAGATAATTACGAAAAAAACAAAAATAAATTTATCTCGATCGGTCCAGTCGTTCGGAAGTGATGAGTCAATAGTTTAATAGTTACAAGTAAATAATCGACTTTTTTCACAATTTTATCAAAAATACTTAAAAATCGAAACTAACAATTAATTCCAATTTTCGAGTTTCAAAGTCATCAGATTCAATTTTATAAATATTGAAACTAAAAATTATCGAGTTCAATATTCAAGTCAAGTAAGCTCAAAAGTTGAGTCATCATCCATAATATTTTAGCACCCTAAAATCGACACGTTTTTTTTTAACGAGCAGGTTCTTCCGGCCCGATTGATCGATGTCTCTCGGTAAGTAGCCGCAAGCCCTTTCGAATTGACGTAACTGGAGCGTCGTTGTTTATGGTGTCACGGAGGGGTGCGTACACTTTGTATCTGCAATGAAACGCCGCGAGTATTTTTTTTTTTTCATGTGTGCGTCGATCTAAACACTGCATAATAAGCCATATAATAGCTTGTTTAGCGATGGAGAGCATCTGCACACCCACGTTCCCATTTCGACGGCGAGGAGTCCAACAAAAAAAAAGAGAAATGAACGAGCACGCTACCAAACGCTACGACTAAGTAGTAAGTTACAAAACATATAGGTTAGAATATTGTTGTAGCGCGCAACGGACGAAAAAAAAAAAAAACGAGAGCCGAAGAGTAGGTGCGGGATAGCGCCGAATATGGCGTCGTGTCGCCTCGCGCGTTCGAGGCAGTTTGAAATGTTTCAGGTCCAGCCTTTTTGGGCTTATCTTCAATTGGCACGCACATCGAGTCTGACATGACAAGGGAAACAGCTGCATTGATATGTAAAATTTATTGCTTTACTTATTTGTTTTTTTTTTTTCAATTTTTTTTATTCCGGAACTTTCCTCGGACTTCCTTTCCCGTTTCCCAGCTTCGTCGAATTTTTTTTCGGACATGAGAATGAGGTTAATTGCGTATTAATTTCGGATTTTACAAATCTGCGTTGAACGGTTTTAATTGGGAATTATTTGCGTCGATTTTTTATTTTATTTTATTTTATCGTTGTTTATGTTTTGTTGTGAGTTTATTTTATTTTATTTGATGCGATCTCTCGTAAATTACGGTATAATTAGTTCACGGTCATTTTTTCGAAACTTGCGAGATCTGTCGTAGATCGCGTACATGTACGCTCTGCAGTTTTTCCGGCCGGTGCTGCCGTCTCTATGCCACGTCGAGTAACCAAATACAGACGGCTCCGATCTCACCTTTCGCGAATGCGTGTCAGGGGCTTCGAGATAGATATAATCCCCGCTGGAACGAGATCTTTGTACGATAATAAAATTACGCTCTCGTTATACATAATATTTCATACATTGTATAACGAGGCTTCTGCTAGAAATTCCCATCCAATAAATCTGAACCCGTTGTTTACAATTTTTATGACAAAATGGAGGTGGAGAAAATATACGAGACAATAAATTTCGAAAACATGAAAAACGCGTATCGTATCAATAATAACAATGCTATTAGAAGTTTAGAGATGCTCAAGGTGGTTGATCAAGTATCAATCAAGTCTCTAGTCAAATGAGAGTCCGCGTAAAAAATTTTTGAAAAAGTTCCTTTTTTCTGTTTTGGCTCACAGGAAAAATAATTGTTACTGCACTTCAAAATATTCCACCGTGAATTACTGTCAAAAAGTTATCAGGAGAATAATATTTAAGATAAAGTTGATCAATTGACGTCGTCGTCATCAGCTGTTTTCATTCATGACATCGACATTTTCACGTTTTTTCGCATTAAATCGCGTATTTATCAAAAAATAGTTCGGTAACATGCATTCTTTAAGACTCTAATGGCATCTTTGATGTTTAGTTGAGACAAAAATCGAAAAATTTTAGATCTGCTAGGTCTAGAAATGTACTTAACCTTCAATTAAACGCGTTTATTTAGCATCGCGCCATAAGACGCTGTACAAAAATCCCATACTTCGAAATTAAATTTCTCAAAGAATCGGTCGGTGAGGCATACTTTTTTTTGTTCTAACATGTCCAGTTTCATCTGAATTATAACATATTTTAAATTCAGATTTTTGTCTAATATCATCGATGTTTGATTAAACTCCTTAATATTTTTACCAATGTAATTATAAATTATTATTCGAAGATGAAACTTTTCCCAGAATTGACATATTCAACATTAGCAATAATTCTAAATATTATTATTGTTAATTATATAATTGCCATCAAAGATCGAGGAAATGAAAAGCTTACGAGAAAATTCATTTGAGAAAACGTAGCAATCATTCTAGATTGAGTGATGGAACATTTCTAAAGAACTCCAAATGAGACGAGAAATTTCGAAACCGCGTTTCCCGGACATGCAAGACCGCAACGCCCGTATGGGGAAACATAACCTCCGCGCTTTGATAATTGCCATAAATCAGATTTTTTCGTTCGTACTTCCAGTTAAAATCAATTTGTCAATTTCTGTCAATGTACAAGATTATTTTCACGGCACGTGCGACCGGACAAGCACGCTCTGTGTGACTCATCGGAGTATCCTCCGCGTATTTCTCACTCTTTACCACGAATTTTTCTGTAACTCTCTAAATCTGTAAGCTAAGAGGAATTCATAATGATGATAATAATTACGATGATGATAAAAAACGTAGTTTGTCATCCGATGTTTTATATTTGTATCATTTTTCGTGATATATTATGGAAATTTCGTTTGCTACGATCGTCACGTAACGGTGTGTCACACGCGGCGTTAGACGCGAATGAATCACTCCAATTGGCGAATCGATGTGATCGAGCGACGCCGTGAGTTCTCCCGACACGGAGCGTTTATCGTTTCGTGCACCGCATGCGGTACGTACATGTCGCATTCGACAAGGGCTATTGAGGGAACCACCGCTCCCTCTCTTTGACTCACACATTTCCTTTTGAATTACTCACAATCAGTTACAGACATCCTAGGCTATGAATTATCATTGTTGTTTACATCAACGATATGTTGTATACAATCGAACGTATATCGTTTAAAAAATCGATTTCTACTGAGTTTGCATTTATTTTGTGACGATTCGGAATAATATAACCTTGCGAGGTGACGAAATTGATTGTTTTCGTTACACAACTTATTTTGGATAAGTTCATGATTGTTTTCACTTGAATTTATTGTTGAGCTTGCTAAAAAATAGTACGGTGAAGTAGGAATTAACAGAAGTCTCATACGGTAATGTATCGACTTTTTGATACCGATAATTTTTCATAAATTAGTTCTTAAAAAAAATCAAATTTGAGCTTGCATTTATTTTGGTGACGATTCGGAATAATATAACCTTGCGAGGTGACAAAATTTATTGTTTTCCTTGCACAACTTATTTTGGAGAAGTTCATGATTGTTTTCACTTGAATTTATTGTTGAGCTTGCTAAAATTGAGCTTGCTAAAAAATAGTACGGTAAAGTAGGAATCAACAGAATTCTCATACGGTAATGTATCGACTTTTTGATACCGATAATTTTTCATAAATAGTTCTCTTCATGATAACTGTAGGTAGTGTATACACTACCATGCATCGTGAAGTTGTGCAGGTATCTGTAAAGAGCCCGGAAATACCGATGGTAGTTGGTAACGCTGCCATTGTTATCAGTGGTCGTTTCGCGGTTTTTTTGTTCTACAGTTGGCAAAGCTAGGTTATGTTCGACCATACGAGTACAAGTGAGACAAATGTACAAACGGATTCACGTTTTTCTCAGAAATGTAGAATGTCTTGGAACAAATAAGAGTTACACATTGTTCTTTGTTGAAGGGCCAACAATGTGTAAATTCTTTTTTGTGAAAAATTCAATTTTTTTCAGAGAAAACCGTGAAGCTAGATTTTTGTCGATTGGGCCACTCAAACACGACGTAAGTTTACCGAAAGAGAGACGGCAACAAAGAAAACACCATGTTAGTAGATGCATATAAAATGTAGAAATATTACTAATATCTTACAATTATTACATGCAACGAGTGTAAACACGATTAAAAAAATCTGGAAAAATAATTGAATATTTAGGAAACTATTTCATCAACCGAATGCTTTTCTCAGGAGGTTAAAAACTAGACAGTCACCGGGAAAAAGTACACAAAACTATAGAAACATGTATCATCTGCTAACAAAAACTCAGTAGAATATTTTTGGTCTGCCCTACAATGTTACCCCACGTCGAAAAAAACGAAAGACATCCACCATTAAATTGTGCACTATAAAATTAAAATATAATAATTACAATTGAACGCTGAACAAGGTTTTTGTAAATATTCTAAGGGGATGTATACTGATCTCAGAATTTAGGTTATTTTTTTAGTGTGTTAATGTGAAATATATTGAAGACGTTTGTATCGAAGTATTTTGAAATTTATTGAAAAATTTTTAAATAACTCACCCTGAGGAATTAATTCTAACTTCTCAGCACGTATTACATTCGAAAGAAGACAATGTACAGATGATAAAATAATGATTACAACACAGAGTGGAGAGTTGTTTCCAGTATGAAATGCAAAGACAAACTGAAAAAAGATTCAATATGTCTCTGTGAACATTTCAATTTCCGAGTAAGGACGATGAACGTGTTCTTTGCAACATTAATAACTCGCAGGAGGAAAAAACTTGTAAAAGTTGCGCTTGATCGTAGGAAACAATTATTCCTCTAAATTGCCAAGACTGGAAAGTTGGACTGTACTTATCTAAGGGTCAAAAGGAAATCTTGCGTTCTTTCTTCGAAACTTTTTTTCGCACATGCTAATTAAAAGCATTTTGTTAATCAATAAAGCCACATCATCGCTCAAAACTCAGAAAAACAAATGCGATGAAATAAAAAATAATTATATGTCTGGCGGAAGAAAAATACTCGATCCAGGAACTTTTGTAGGGGGTAAGATAATTCTAGTGACTTTGATTATACGGAGACTCGTGCTTTCATAGTATTTCTTGCAAATATTAAAAAAAAATAAAAATCTGTTTTTATGGAAGTTAAAACTCATGAACAGTTCAAGTTTTGAATTCGCTCCGACATGTCCGATCATCCGGTTCAAGTGAAGGAAAATGTAATTGTGCTTTCATTTCACAAAATACTTTAAAAAAATCAATTTTTATAAATGATCAATATATTTTAAAAAATAATTTAGTTTATACTTTTAAAAAATTCTGAATGGAATTCTAAAAATTTTTCAAGACTGTTGGATTTTACTAATATAGATTTTTTTAGATTTTAATAATATTTTTATTTGAAAAAGAATTGATTAAAATAAACTTGAGAGTTCAGTAATCCTCTTTGCGTAAAATTAGGACCAAAAACAGTTCAACGATGCTGTAAAAATCATATCCTGGAATAGATGGCTTTTAACATGTCTGGGAATTTGGCCACAAGCTCCGAGCCAGTTCGTATTCAACGTGTGTTTCACATATTACGTTTATCACATGTTTCTGGAATATGTGGATTTAATTCTCGTTATCGATAACTTAGAGCAAGTGATTGAAAATTTGACGGAGAACATAGCACTCTCCGAAATTTTTATACGAATAGGGATGCTACGACGTTACAACAAATCGTTGGGAACGGTTATTGAGGAAGTTCTCAAAGACTTTGACTCGACGAATTACAAAAATCACGAGGAGATTCAAGTTTTCATGAAATATAACAAGAGTGCGAAAACCTTAGTCAAATTTGTCTTGGCTTTTCTTCTTGTGACTGTGATTGCGTATTTCTTGAAACCAATCTCGGCCATGCTATCTGAAGGTAGGGAAAACAATTTTAAAAATTCATTTTTTTGTTTTGTTTGTACTATTTATGGGTAGAAAACATGTTACAATGTAATATTACGAGTGATATACGAAAATTTACAATTTTTTTTTTACAATTTTTTACAATTTAAAAGTCTAAACTCATTATAGTAAACTCGTCAGATCTAGTCTCAGCACAGTGAACTTCTCCTTTGTCCCCACTCAGGGACAGCTTATGAAGCACAGTTGTATTATTCATGAGTAGCAAACATGTTACAATGTAATATGACAAGTGATATACGAAGATTTACAATTTTTTTTATGATACAGTCCAGTCTCACTATAGTAAACTCATCAGAGCTAGTCTCAGCACAGTGAACTTCTCATTTACCTCTACTCAGAGATTGATTGATTGATTGATTTATTATAAGCCACGGTTTCCCTTACGGCACAGTATAAAATTATTTACATGAGATAATATATAAGTAACTTACAGCTATCTTAATACTAAAATTATCGAAAATAATTCATAAATAAAAATGAGAAGATTTACAGAATTTACAGACTGAGGATTTTGCGAGTACAATTCAACTTACAATACTAATAATCGCACACTTCTTGTTTAATCCGTTTATAGTTAAGCTAAAAAACAGGGAATGCGATTAGGTCGACCCTGTATCTCCATCGAACAGATAGTTATAGACACGCGTTTTAAATACTGAACGCGACTGTGTTTTAAGATCGGGTGGAAGAGAGTGCCAGAGATAGAGAGTAGATAGTAATAAAGACTTCCCGTAAATAACCGTGTGATGACGGGGAATGACAAAGGTTGGCAGATTGTTGCCGCGTGTTGATCGAGATGAAGGAGACGTGAACTCAGCTAAATCACTAAGATAGGACGGCAGAGACTGGGTCTGGAGATCGTAGGCAAAAGTTGCTAGAAAATAATTTCTTCGTGATCGCACTGACAGGGACACCGTATGAAGGGCAGTTGTATTATTTATGAGTAGCAAACATGTTACAACGTGATATGACAAGTGATATACGAAGATTCCCAATTTTTTTTCTGATACAGTCCAGTCTCACTATAGTAAACTCGTCATAGCTAGTCTCAGCACAGTGAACTCTCCTTTATCCCTACTTAGGGACAGCGTATGAAGCGCAGTTAAATGCGGAAGCGCATTGGGATCTGGCATGGGGGCGGAGTTTAGTCTTATGGTGACGTTAAGGGTGCAATTGACTGCACCGCCATACTAGTTGGATTTTGTACCACCAGATGTCATATTGACTTCTGTCAAACCCATTACATACAGTGATCACGAGCGCAATCGTGATTGGTTACTACGTCTCGCTGGTGGGAAGTGGAGAAATTCACTGTAGTGAGGTCTGCGTACACTTTAGTGAGTTTCACTATAGCGAGACTACTGTATTCAGAATTTTTATTTTTAAATGTCAGGTCCTATGGAAGAAAATGCAACTGTCGAGTTTCTGCTGCCTTATCGTTTTCACCTCTTTTACAAAATCAACGACAGTCAGACTTACACACTGACTTACCTCTCGCAATTGCCATTCCTTTTCGTCAGTAGCTGCGGACAAGTCTCTGCGGACTGTCTCATGGTAACTCTTGTTTTTCACGTGTGCGGACAAATGTCGATTCTAGCAATGAGGATATCAAAGATAAACAGCGATCCGGATTATCGAGAGGATGACCTTCGGCAGATCGTCAAGGATCACAGACGATTGTTGCGGTAAATTGCATAAATAATTATCGAATGTATTATAAAAATTGCTTTACATAAAAATTATTTTTTTAGCATGGGAAATTTAATTGCAAGAGCTTTCAGTGAAACTCTACTCGGACATTTAATCGGGGCGACCGCTGCTGTCTGTATTTTGGGTTATCAAATTCTAACGGTCCGTTCTTGAAATCTCATCCACAGAAATAAAATTTTGCATTTTAAAAAAATTAATAAAAATTGCAGTGCTTAGCAAAAGGACAAAATTCTAATGTTATGACTTTCGTCACTTTTGCTTTTTCCACCCTTCTCGTTCTCTACGCTCACTGCACCGTTGGAGAAAATCTTAGAACGGAGGTAAGAAAGAAATATTTATGATTCAAGGACTGAAAAATAATTGTAATTCGTTTAAAATTATTTTTTTGTCAAGAGTGAGAAAGTCTGCAACGCGTTTTACAACTGCGATTGGTATGAAATGTCAACGAACAGAGCAAGAGCGATAATGATCTGCATGGCTAGATCTCAGAAGCCGCTTTGCTTGAGAGCTGGAAAATTTGGAATTTTTTGTTTGCGAACTTTGACCGAGGTGTAATTTTCTTTTACTTTATAGTTTTTCAACCCACGATTTTTAGTAAAATTCAAATTGTTCATTTTGATAGGTCGTGAAAGCTGCTATGAGTTACTTGTCGGTTTTACGAACACTTCTCTGAGATATGAATTTTATTTTTGACGAAAAGGCGACGCATTACACCGTAATAAACATTTGGAAAAATGTAATATGAACGAATTAATGAAAATCCGTAAAAATGATTCCAGGTTGCTATTAAGGGGTTTCGATATCACAATATAGACGAATGCATAAAAATGGTAAAACTTTGATGAATTTTCGTGACAATGTGGACCTTAAAAACTAAAAATTAATTTAGTTTAATTTTTCATTTACATCACTCTTCAGTAATTTACTAACAAAATATCCTGCTTAACTTGTCGAACCATCAAAACTCAACATCCATCAAGTAATTGACTAATTACTCAATAAAAATTGTGAACGAACATTTTGATATAAATCATATCCTAAAATTTTTTATGGACCAAAATTTTATCAGAATTTCATCAAATTCTTACCACTTCTATTTTTACTACCAAAGCACCTTGGACTGATAAAAAATAAATTTCGGCGGTTTAAATGCTTTAATAAAAGGATAAAAATATAACCATGCAATACTTATATCTCATGTACGTATTATAAATATTATTTCATGTATTTGTTTATTGTTTCTCAAATTTTTATATCTTAATCTTGGAATAGCATTTGGCCCCAAACCTTAAGATGATCTATCCTGTATCGTGCCAAATCAAACTTTGCTATTTTCTCTGAAAATAAACAATTTTCGAAGAAAAAAAAGAACCACGTTGTTCCCTTTCCATCAAAGAGTAATATCTCCTTTTTTCTAAAATATCAAAAATCTCTAAGAAAATAGTAAATCCGTTTTGCATCTGTCCCTCTCGCACTCGCATGGGTTTTAAAGGCAGGACAACATCTCTGCTCAAAATTTTTCTGCTCGATATTGTTATACAGATTGGATATTGTTTTTTTGAATTGTTGAGTAGACAAATTTTGAGCAGGGATGTTGTTCTGCCGTTTTAAACACCACCTCAACACCCCAAAGTAATTCACTTTGCATTAACTCGTTGAACATACAAGTGACCATAATCATGTAATATTAACATTTTAATATTTACAATAAAATTACAATTACATTATCGTATTCGAAGCACGGTTCCTCATCGACCGAGCGAAATCTCAGAGAATTAAGTTTTCAGGAGCATACAGCACGGGGGCTGGATGCGCAACTGGTGGAATGCGAGATAGAATTCGTTCGTACATGTTTTCTTACATATATCGAAAAAAGATATGTATATAAAATACGAGGGAATTTATTGTTTAGCATATGAATGGAGGAAGGTATACGTGAACCCTTTTGCCGTGTGTTATAAAGAATTGAATAAAGTTTATAAGGAAGCCAAAACCAGTCCATTCGAGTTTTCGTGCGTGAGGAGCTTGTCAAAGGTGCGGAGGGGTGAAGGAAGAGAGAACCCTCGTTTCGTATATATGTGTGTGTGTGCGAGAGCAACGAGAGCCAGGTGTGTTTCATCCCAAACCGTGGGACCCTGCCAGGGGGATGCTCGATGTTAACTACCGATACATCGACGCTCCCTCAACACATCTAGATCATTTTATACGTATACGTATAAACATTGTTTTTTTAATATATATATATTTATATAATACATATATATTTATATACCTGCACTGGTCTCCTGTATAAGTGAGTATACGTGCACTACCTACATCGTGTTATTTGGCAGCTTGCACACGTCTTCTGCATGAATGGAAAGATTGGAAAGCAGGATTTACTCTCCATAGGGCCCTCAGTTCTTTTTTATTATCGCCTACCACTCGCTACGGACTGCACGGCCAATGTTCACCCACAAACCACGTGTGTGATTATTTTTTTTTTTTTATCGTTTTGATTTTTCCATTACTTCAAGCATATGATTATTATATGAAAAATATTGCCGAGATATTTGTAAATATATTATAGATATAATAAAAAATTGAGGAATTTTACAAAAAAATATTTTTTAAACAAAATTAATATTTTTAAATATTGTTTTTTTATTATTTGACTAGAGGGGGACTATGAGTTCCTATAATTTATTATGCATGAGATTTTGTGACAGTAGGCTCAGAGAATATTTAAATATATCTAAATATTCTCATATAATATTCTAATAAAAATTATTTTATTGGTTAAAATGAGGAATCGTGATTGTAAAAAAAACGTTGTCTAATGTCATACAAATAGGAACCAAATTTTGTCCTTGAATTTGAATAGAAGGGAAAAATGTGCAAGGTCAAAGGGTCCCCCGAAAAAGGGCCGGAAGGAAATTTGATACGCTCGGTATACAAAAAATGCAGTTCTCCCCTCACTCCCCTTTTCAAGAATTTTTTTTCGCACGATCCTACGATTATTGTAAAATGAGGCAATAAATAATGGCCGAACCTTACTTCTGAAATAAAATTTTTTAAGAAAATCTGCAACGTATATCGAAAGCAATGAGAAATACGTAAATTAATTCTTAATATTTCTGCGTAAAAAATGAGTTACATTGTAATGTAACTGTGAAAAATGTTACATGGCAGAAAAATCGAGTTTTTTCTCATTTCGAAGTCTGTTCGAACAAATCTGGGGGAGAATTACGGTTGGGTAGTTTTTTGAGTCATCCCTAACTGCGCAATAAAATGTAGTGCGCAATAGAATTCACTGCATCAAACAATTGTCTAGTGCCGTTAGGGAAAAATATCGATCGTGAACACGTGACCGAAACTTTCGAGGGAACTCTTTCAAGGACAAATTTTCTAGGGCCATCGTCAACGCGGAGTGGGGCACGAGAGAAATAAAAATGAAATTTAAATAAAGCGTAAAATGACGATTAATATTCCTCGTTGTACATCAAATATTGGAATATTTAAAAAAAAAACGACGTTTCCCATGGGTACCAGCACGAAAAAGAGAGAAAAGTGTTGCCGAGCCTGGACTGGCTGCAAACAACTTCCCCCCCATAACGGTTGCGAACAAAGACACTTTTTTCCGCTTTTTTCTCTCTCCCTCTTTCATCCGTCGAAGCATTCACAAAAACGCTCTTTACGTCTTCGTAACATGAGATGTGTAGCATTATTGTTTTATTGTTCCTCTGTTCGCTCGATTAGCGCTAATCTAAACAATTTGTCAAACAATGATTATCTAAGTTAGTGATTTTCATAGCGGTTTATAAACTAAAAAATCCCACCAATGAAGTTGACAAAAAAAATGTTTGAAAGAATAATTTCCTATTACAAATGCTATTTGATCAGAAATAAAAAAAGTTTCAATTAAATTAATAACAAAGTTTTGAAAAATAATTTATTATTAGTTGAATTCGTAGATGTAATTTTTATTTTCCTCTTTTACCCTCGATCAGTGTCCATTTTAGTAATTGTCAACATTGTATCATTTTTCCATTTGTATCGTACTTTCTGAAAGAATCAATTACATTAATGTAATAAAATTAAGCAAATATCAAAAATATTTTTAATATATTTTTAAATATATTGAACACGAATAAAACAAATTTAAAAAAAATCGTTCACCTCTCCGAAATTTTTTTGATGAGACCTCAGAGTGATGTTATTTCGAGAATAAATTCAGCAGGCCGGGACGAGTGCAATTTGATACAAAATTCACAAATAATGCTCACATCCCCGCCTGCCGAATCCTCGATAAATTTTAATCGCTGAAATCCTCGAGCAATGAAAAATGTTCGTTAATACGTTTAGTGTCGTCAACGCTGCATTTCGATAGGCCGGGACAAGTGCAATATTGAACATTTGTAATTACGAAACATTGTCACAAGTCTCGACCTATCTTCGATGCAATAACCTCGTTTTCAAAGCTTGTTTACTTTTCGATTTATGATCCTTTTGAAATAATCTTGAATCAAGATCGCTCCGTGAATCAATTACAGTGCAATATCCTGTACCTAAATGGAAAATTGTTCAAACAAGAGAAGAGAGGAAGAAAAAAAAAGAACGACTCGCATGCATTGACAAACGCGAACAAAAAGTGCCCAACCCTCCGATGTGGCCTTCATGGTCAATTTCCAAATCGAAGAGTCGCGTTCCGTTTCTAATCACGTCGCAAAAGACGCGACTCTGAACGCAAAATTATCTTTATTCCTTTTTTTTGCTTATAAAATTAATTGAAGATAAAAAATAACTAGATGCAAAATTTTTTCCAAACCGATAGAAATGAAGAATTTTCCGTTGGCAAAGATTCTGCGTCATAAAAAAATCGAACAAAGAAATCGTGCTTAGGAAACGAAAAAAAAAATCGCCCATGCAAATTGTTACGATGTTCGATCGTGCTTTGTTGCGTCACCGTTAGATGTAACCAATTTCAAAATTGCATAGTTCACTAAGTCACCAAAAATACTATTTTTACCCGATAAAACAGTGCAAAAGCTGAAAACTCGTTGAATCGCACAAAACACAACACTTTTAAGATATTTTTCTGTATATCTTCACATTCGTCAATAATGAATTATTTTTTGATAATCTTCGAAAACTACACTTTCGTCGAATTTTTTTCTGCGATTCGCCATCGTGTTGTTCTTCAGGCTTGACTTTCGTATCCGGAAGATTCAGCTCGAAGGTGCGAAGAAAAATCGTTGTCGAAAAATTCATCTCCGACGAAGTTCCTTTTTTCTTCAGTCACGTATGAAGAGACGGATCATCCCGTCGCGCGTTCTCGTGGCAAACTGCGGTCCTCGACCAGGTGTCCCGCCTCTTTATTCCTTTTTGGGACCCCTCGGCCAAACTTTAGCCACGCGAGAGTGGAGCCCTCTCTCATGCTCCCTTCTACACTTATAGATGTCTCCCCGTGCGTGTGCATGCACGGGTGAAAGAGAGAGGGAAATAAAAGATGGAGATAGAGAAGGAGAGAGACGGGAATAGAATTCTGGAACCCCGTTTTTCCATCGTACAGTGGTTGCGCGAGAAGGGGAAAGGGACGAAGGAGAGAATCTTATTCTTATTTAACAGCAAACACACAACGGGCTTTTTTCGTCCCTCTCGGTCTTTTTCTTTCGTCCTTTTTTTGTCTCTCAAAGCGTTCCTCCACCGTCTCTGTCTCTCTCTTTCACCAAGGGGTTTTGCCAGCCCAAGATTCTCTTTCCATTGTCGAGTACGCGCGTGTACGTGAGTCTTGACGCTACCGTAGCCCGCCAAAAAATTGTATCAGCTGTCCTCGACTCTCGTCCTCTCTTGACGTTCCTCTGCTGCCGCAAAACTCATTTTCCACGGACAGAAGACGTTCCATGTCAACTTTTGCCTTATAAATTCGTCAATATACATTCAATAATTTTTATTGTAACAAAAATCTTATTTTCAATCTTGGTTGACGTTAACGATTCAATGATTGAAAATGTCTTCATATCCCTATTCTTACTGTTCTGATAATATAAAAATCAAAAAATGAAATATTTAGAATAATTTTCAAAAATATTGATTATAAAACAGTTTTTACTCTAATTTATTTGTTATTAATTAACGTTGTCCTCTGAAATAAGTTTTAAGTTTTAACAAACGGACAATTTTCTAAAATTGAGACTTCCGAATCGCGAAGTAGAGATGACACAAATTTTGGTTATGTCGCGGGGTGAGTTGAATAGTTTGGAATAGCCCATACGTATACACGCGTATAAATTCGTGCACGTGTTTTTTTTTATACATGCGAGATTTAATATCGCGAGGTGACGAGATCTCGTTTCTTTTTACCTTCGGATAGGTTCTTTCTCATCAGGTATATGGATATAAAAAGAAAAGAACTAGAACTAGAGGAAGGGAAAAAAAAATCGTGCGACCGTTGCGTTTTCTAACTATTATGCTCACCCTACTTATACTTGTTACACAATGGCTATAAATACTCCATATATGTGTGCTATCAAAATGATTCCTTTCTTTGGGGTGTCCTCTATTCGGTAAGGAAACGGGCCACGACATGTTTTCTTCGAGTACGAGCTTCTAACCTTCAAATCGTGGGACTCTGACTATGACGCGTTATATTTCGCCGAAGTAGACGAGGACTGGGTAGAAACGGCGAAAAACGGAACTTTTGTTCGTGAAACAAAGTTGCACGATATTGAAGCGATCTTCGACTCTTTATCACATCTTTTGATGGATTTTCTTCGTAGATTTTTTGAGTAATAGAATTTTTTATATTTTTATATATTTTGAAATCTTTGAATTGCGGAATAAAATCGAAAGTCACGAATTTGACGAAAACAATGAGACGCTGAATTTTTATTTGTAAACAGTTTTACGGATTTCAAGTGATCGACTCTTCGTCACGACGAATTAATTTCAAGCTTTTCTTTTAGGATGTTTTTTCATCATAGACATTGAGCAATTTGATAATTTGGAGAGACAAAGAAGCGCGCGTTTTCTTCGATAACGAGCGTCTCTAACCTTCAAATTTATGGTTTCTCACAATGACTCATTGTTTCGCTGAAATCGAAAGTCATACTAGGCGAAAACGGCCCAAAATATTTATTTGTAAAACAATGTTTGAAGAATTTCAAGTGATCATCGAAACTGTACGATCGCATCGAATTTATTTTGTCAACAAAGACACAGCTATCTTCCCTTTATGTATTTTCTCGCTGTAGATTTGAGCATTCGGAAGGACAAAAGAAGCGAGCGCGCATGTGTACTCGTGCCCCTCGGCCCGAGCAGCATCGAACTCACTGCGTACACACGTGTCAGGAGAATCTCTCACCAGGCTTTTCTGATGATCATGATGGATTGAGTTTTCGAAATATTTTTATTACTTAAAATATTTTTTATACACCGCATGTCCTCCACTTGTTGATAACGAGGAAAAACTCGCTAGTCAAATCGGCTAACCTGAACACGCGGATTTCATTGATTCGAAACGGATTTGAGGAAAAAGAAATTAAAAATTATCCATCCTTGTTTTTTTTATAAAAAATATTGTTATAAGCACGAAGTACTAATTTTAAAAATTTATTAAAAAACTTAAAAAGCATAAAATAAATAAAAAATGTGAGATTGGAAAACTAATGGCATTTTAATTATACAGATGGAGCTTTTTGCGACAACGATCTCAGCGCCTTTTTTTGCAAATTGGGAAGTTTTGTAACTAAAGTGACATCTTCATACTCTGTTTACCACTCTTATCAATTTCACGTATTTTTTAATCTTGTATTTCAATTGTCTGGTTAATTAATTATTTAATTACTCTTTAGTAAAATTATTTTGTTTTTACGATGTAAATTTCGTAAAAATTCGAATCGTCGAAAGTCGCAAGGTAAATGTAAACTCATCTAGTCACTAAAAAAGAAAAATAACGAGAGAGGAAGTCTATCCCCAACAAACAGATGTTCAAAATATATGGGTCAAGTACAAAATTCATGAAACAATTTTAGGCTGAGCAGAAAAATTGGGCCACTGCGTATTGCACTTCAAACACCGAAGCGCAAAAGAAAAATATCCAAAAAAATCAATTTCAACGACCTCCATTAAAAATCATAAAAAAACCTATAAATTAAAAACATACATCCCATAAATTAAAAACCTCTTTAAAAATAAAACTAATGACTTAATCCCAAAAACCCACAAAAAAACATTTAAAAAAAAATTTCCAAATTTTTACCAAATTTCAATATTTTTCCTAAAAAAATAAAACATCGATAAATAAACAATAAATAAACAATCATCCAAGTAATAAAAAAATAATAAAAAATAATCAGAGCACGAAAGCACCCTTGAAGAGCAAGTACACGAATATCAGCGAGCTAGGCGATGGAGGAACAAATGATTAAGAAAAATTCAATGATTGAGAACCACTTGTAGGAGGACAGCTGCGTTCAGAGCGCATCTGCTGTCGGTTGCGCGGGCACGCGCTTATACTTGTGCTTACGATCGTAAGGTAACGCGTACACATACACTTGTATGTATTTATACATATACATATATACAATATACATAAAACCACATATATACACGACACATACACTCATAGATTGTACATACATACAAATGTACGTGCATCTGTGTTTACAATACAAGTCCAAGTACTTGTGGCATCGGCCGATCTTTATTTTCACCGTCAGATTATAGTTTTCGCCTATCTTTTCTCTACGATGTTTTATAGCCGGTAGATAGACCGGTGCGTGGACTCGTAGAGAGAGAGAGCAAAGTCGCGGAGAAAATAATAATATATCCCCTTGGTGAAGAAAAGGAGGACAACCCTCGACGAGATTGAACGCGTTCTCGTTCTCGCCCGCCCGCTTCACAAGAGAGCACGCCATCCCTCTTTTCTCTCTTCTTACTTTCCCTTTGGATTACACCGGGCTTCGTCTCTCGGCCGATCTCTCTCCCCGTTCCGAGTGTTCTCTCTTCTTCTCGAGATTTTTATTTCAAAATCGCACCCTTTGCGCATCCATGGTTGAATTTTAAGACGGGAAACCCGAGACCTTGAAAACCACCGTGCGCCTAACCCCGATCTGAGGATTTTCGCACATGCAGCGGAGAGAGAGAGAGAGAGAGATGGTTTTGTGTAATAGAGAGAGGGATGCGCGTTGTATTATTTTTGTAGTCGCTGCGCGTGTGAGCAGGTTAGACCGCACGATCTTGCACTAGGCCAGCAGATGAAGGTTTCCTGAATTGATGATGGTGAATAACTATGTGTATGTTTTTGATAGTCGGTAGAGGTACGTATGGAGAATTATAATTGTAGATTTTAAGGTTAGAATGGATTTGAGAATATGTTGGATTTTTGGTAAGTATAGACTAAACTTAGTAAGTTATTGGGAAAATTTAAGAAGGGTTGAATGATTCATCATTTCTGAAAATAGTTGGCACTTTCGTGTCGATTGAAAAGTCAAGTGTAAAATCAATTATTGATGATTGCGTGTTTAGGAAAACTGGTAAGTATTTGAAATTTATCTGGTTTTTAATTTAGTTCATCCATTTAGTTCTTAGTTTAATTTATAGATTTAGTTTTTAGTTTAATTTATAGATTTAGTTTTTAGTTTAATTTATAGATTTAGTTTTTAGTTTAATTTATAGATTTAGTTGTTTAATTTATAGATTTAGTTTTTAGTTTAATTTATAGATTTAGTTTTCAGTTTAATTTATAGATTTAGTTTTTACTTTAATTTATTAAATTAGTTTTTAGATTAATTTATTAAATTAGTTTTTAGATTAATTTATTAAATTAGTTTTTAGTTTAATTTATAGATTTAGTTTTTAGTTTATGATTAGTTTGAGTTTAAATTATGATTATTTTTAGTCTAGTTCTTAGTTTAGTTTTAGTCTAGGCAATAAACTAATAGGATTTCGTTCAATTTTTAGTATTGTTTATTTACTAGTATAGTTTCTGATTTATTTTAGTTGGAATTTAGCTTCTTCAGTTCGGAAACGTTGACGTCCTAAATGTTTAATTCTTTTTCGATGAAAAAATCGTGAATTAGCGATATCTGATTGACACGAAATATTTTCAAATTTTATTGACAATTTAGTCAAATTTTTAAGATAAATATTCAACAAAATAAAACGAAGCTTCGTGTAACACGTTGTACATAAATGAGCTGCGTGCTGCACCGTTTTTCGTAAGGTTATATACGGTAGGTATATAAAGAAGAGAATAAAGCTACACAGGCTGCGTATCGAGAAAGAGAGTAAAGGACTCGGTGTATGGGTGTGTAAGAAAGCATGCAGCCGGTCTCGCGGACGGGTAAGCGTCGAAAATTCACCTCTCTTTGTCCCATTGTTCGCGGATTTTCTTTCTTGGCGCTGCTAGCTCCGGTGCCCTCCGTTTTGCCCCCATGGTCGTATGCTCATGGAAACACGCTCAAATTTTCTTCCAGTGTCCCTCTACTTTTTTCAGACGTTTATCTTTCAGTTTTGCGACGACTTTTTACTTTTATTTGTCAACGCGAAAAATCGAAAAAAAAATGATAAGATTGTGAGAATTAAGAGAAATTTTATGATATTGAGAGAAATTGTTCGGTATCTCAATGTGAAGACTTAAAATGGATCATTTAAAATCAAATGTACTCAAATAATTGAAAATGAACGACAATGTCAAAAATTGAAAATCAAAAGCTTGAGGACGGTGGTTGCCGAACTAAAAACGGCTAAAGATTAAAAACCAAGATTTGTAATTATAGTAAATATGAATATATGCATCACTATGGTCTGTCAATGAAACGCAAGATAATAATAATAGTATTATCAATTAAATACAAATTTCATAGAAAAATGTCAACAAAACTCAAGGACTGATGATTAAGAGAAATTTTATGGTAATCAGAAATATATTGCATAGTATTTTCAACTATACCGTATAATTACATGAGAAGACGACGTCTTGTAATTACTGCAACTATATAAAAAGGACTGCGACAATTAAGTGAAATTCTACTAATATATATTAATAAATTATATACTAATAAATTCTACAGAAATATATTGCATAGTATTTTCAACTATACCGTATAATTACATGAAAACACGACGTCTTGTAATTACTGCAACTATATAAAAAGGACTGTGACAATTAAGTGAAATTCTACTATAATATATATGATATATATTTCTAATACCTTAATAGTATATTCAATTGAAATTTTTCGCTGTGCGGTTGAAAATTCAATCGGCTGATTATAAGACTACTATGAGATGGAAATCGATAGAATATCGTGAAGGACGTTTTTCCGGGATACGCGTATCTCGCGAGGATAAAACGCGACAGCGTCATCATCGTGGTCGATGTTCCTCTTATATACAATTGGCCCTTATTCGACGCAAAACAGGCAAAGTTCCAGATGGCAAGCGCGCGTGTTCCTCGCTTCCTTCCTCAAATTTTTAACCACGATCCTGCCCTGGCTACTCTGCCCCAGCGTTGGTCCCTCTATCCTTGCCACCTGCTCTCTTTCACGAGCATTTCCAAATGCTTTCGAATTCTCAACAGCCCACGAAACGTGGCCCGGACTCTCGCCTCGAATCTACCATCGATGCACGAACTCGTAAGCCTGCACCAAATCTCAGGCTTGAGGTGATCTTTCTGACGCCTAGCAAATAGAAATAACAGCACGCCTTTTTTGCACTAAAATATCATTTTAGATAAACAAAATCTGCATTAAGTGAACGATAGTCATTGAACACGTCAGTCTGATGATTTTTTTCGATGATTCATGAATAAATTTTCATCTAATATTTGACTTGATATATGAACTATCAATTCCAATTGATATAGTTATAGATATAATTTTAATATATGAAAATGTGATAGCTGACTTTGAGGGCATAATATTTGGTTGACTCCATTCGAAAGATTTTCTCCTCACTTTTTCGTGAAACAGTCGTCAGGGTATAAAATTGTATTCCAACAGGTTTTATGTACTATGTCCGATGGTGTAAATGTGTACGTCTTTGACTTTCTGTTACTTAAATAACTCACTAACTCCGTAAATGTTTCGATCGTAGAAACGTTGACAAACCCCTATAGCGATTCGTTACAGAGTAGGTACATAATATATGTGTTCGGGAAGAAAGTAGCAACCAGGTTGGAAAAGGAGACAAATTCAAAAGATCTTTGTCCCTGAGGAGATGGAGAACTTCTGCGCTTGTGGAACGTCATATAAATTTTTCTGCTCTTTTATACACATAAATCTTCTACGTGAGTACATATATGTATTGTGCATGAAAATGTATACATAGGATGATACATGCTTCCCTGTATAGTTGCGATGAACATGTAGTAACCTGTATTACGTGATTTCTTTTCCTATTCTATATGTATGCACCATAGATTGTGAGCAATCGTGAAAAGAATCATAAAATAGTTGACAATACTATTCAATATAGTATACTAGTGATTTTTAGTATAGAATATATCACAGTATAGTAGAAAGAATATATCCTTTTCCATCAAAGCGGTTACAATTTCATTTCGGTAATTGTGAAATTACATCCTTTCCTGAAATTATAGAGTACATATAGTTGAAAATATCATGCATATAGTTTATACACTTTATAGTAGATTTAGAAATTATGAAATATATCATATAATATATGATATAGTATGATATATCATATATATCGATATTATAATTCTATATTTATCATACAATGATATAATAAATATGTCATTTGTCCTATGTATATGATATATTTATAATTTCTAAGTAACGATATTTATAACATTTAATATATCGGTACAGTGAACGACGATGTCTAGTATGCGTTTCATATGTATATCATTATAGTAAGTTGTATCACAGACAAATCAAATATTCTCAATCTATACGATTATTATAATAATTAAAAAGTTGCTCTATCCTAAAATTCGACAGCATAGTTGAATAATTAATTAATAATTGATGTTTTCCAGCAGTTATACACGTTTATATCACACTTTAACATGATAAATATATATAATATATTATATACACAATAAGTATATATTTCGTATAGTTCATGGTGACTTCCGTTTACTAATGCGATATACGAATTTTTTCACTATGTGTCAAATACCCGTGAGCCTTACTATGCGTACTAATACTCATTTGTTTGATAGTCGCTGGATTGTATACGTATAGAGGAGACTTCTAAGTGGTATGTGATACATATCAGTAGCTTCGATGCACGTCTAGAAACGTGCGTTATGGCCGCTTTGCCGGTTCGCCGATGCCTCAGCCAGGCGCCTCGTGGCCTCTCTGCAAAGCACACACCGGTCGCCGGATGTTCGAACATACGTAATGCCCGAGGGTGCGCCTCTCTCTCTGGCTACGAGCTATTTTTCGCTTCACTGACAAATAAAAATGATTATACAGCGGCATAAACATTGAGGCGAGCTTCAATCCGTCATGACCTGTACATGAAGAGTCTTCTCAAAATATATCTAGAATGAAATCAAACGCGTATCAATAGAGTTGATACGTGTTTTTATGTTCGAATGGATAATATGAAGTATTTTTTCAGACTCCAAAAATGAATCAAACGTGCATTGATACAATTCAAACCCTCTTTTGATTTTCTATTTTGAAAAAAGTAAAGAAATAAAAATTAAAAAAAAAATATTTTCATTTTTAATAATTTTTTATAATATATATTATTATATATATTTTTTTATAATTTAAGTAACTTTAATTGCATAACATGAAATAAATGACTTTTGAATTTACAAAAAGGAGGAGACGTTTGCGTTGTCGCTTAATATTTGAAAATACCACTTATACATACATATTTTTTTGTATAGACATCGAACACGTATCGATATAATTGAGACGCTCTTGTTTATGGTTAAATAAATATATGAGTTTTATTTTTTCAGGCATAAGGGCATATAACACCTGATGCGATTGTTCGGGGCGTTGCGTGATTTCAAATGTCCCCTCGTTTCATCGCACTTGATTATACGGTGCGAGCGATATTTTGTGTTTTTTTTCTCTCTCTCTTTTTTTTCAGTATCATGATGATGATTCTGACAAAGTTGTGAGCCGGGGCATGCGCGTCTATCGGAAACGTAAATTACGGGCGAGTGACACCTGGCGACCGATGTGACACATATATACGAGGAACATTTTTTATAAGATGATTCGAATTGGAAGGCTTTTGTAACTCTAATGAGTGTAGACTGAAAAATATTTTTTTTCCATGCATTTCGATACAGTATGCACTATTTCGAAGGGTTTTCACGATAATATATTTATCAAGGTAATCCGGAACAGGGCTGACAAATAAAAGAAATTTACACGGAAAATATGCAAGGCAAAAGGTTAACTATGCATAATATAGGATTTGAGATACACAAAAACATATTTTTAAAAAAATTTCATTTGGTTCGATAAATTAGGTCGATTTAATTTTTAAAAAATCGTACTTAGATAATTTAGATAGTTTAGATAAATTTAGATAATTTAGATAAATAATATAGGATTTGAGATACACAAAAACATTTTTGAAAAAATTTCATTTGGTTCGATAATTTAGGTCGATTTAATTTTAAAAAAATCATATTTAGATAAAGATTTTACGTAATCTCTAAAATTAAGCAAAATTTTAACAACTATTAATTTTATGATATTGAAATTTGTTACATTTGTTATATAAAAGGCATTTTAATCCCAGATAACCTTAATTCAAACTGTTCGCATACGCGAATCGGAATCTCGTAACTTTTTCTTCAAATCTCATTTTCGCGATGTATTGTTGCGAGGGGAGAAAAGATGAGAAAAAATATATAGGCCCAACGGTCGGGGCAGGTGGCCGGTGGTATAGACCGCCCATCTATTCAATCGTTTTCCACCGTGGTGACCATAAACGGGTAGCGAAGTGGCAGTTTCACATTTTTTTGCAGGGATTTTTGCTGCATTGTCATTATAATTATTTTTTTCGAGTCGAAATAAATGTGTTGCGAATAAATTTTCTGTCGTGCACATCCAAACAATCCTCGCGAATCACGAACCGTGAATTTGAGAAATTTCTACTCATGCCTCTTGAGATTTTTCTTTCATTCCTCCTTGGTATTTTTACCTGATGCTTTTTTTAAAGGGGTCGTTCTTTAAAATAATTTTTTTAAAAGGATTAGCCTCATATTACAGTAGAAAACAATTTTTCTCATTGAAGAATTGACTAAATTAGAAAAATATTTATTAGGCGTCAAAAATTTGAATTTTTGTTTTTCTTCTTTTCCTTCGCTCTGACTGCACGTAGAAAGAATTTGGCGTTTCAATAAGTTTCAAGGGTCACTTCCGAGAATGCGTTTGGCAAAAAGGAGCATCTTGTTAGAATAGCAGCTCGTCGAATACAATGAAAAAAAAAAAAAAAAACAAAGCGATGCCCGCACCGTTAGGTGCTGCGCTCTGGTGTCGAAACTCTCGTACTAAAAGACTGGCAGATGTGCCACAGTGCTACATAACCCCGCAACATCAACGGGCGGAGAATTTCTTTGGAAATTAAAAAAAAAGAACGCGAAAAGTGTGCATGGTTTTCAATTTGAATAAAACGACATAGAGATAGAATAAATAATTTACTTTTTAACGCAATTGCACAGAAACTGAACGAAACGTTTCGACGGCTCCAAAATAATCCGAAACTCCGTCAAGTCGAACGATCTGCGTGCGAATGAAAAAATGGCTGGTCGAATGTAAGATTTGAGTAAAAAAAAAGAAGATTCAATTCGGAGAAAGAAAGTTTAGAGTACAAAATATATTTAATAATTAATAAAGATAAATAAAGAACGACGGACTACGAATTTTTCCTTCCATTGAAAAATGCCTGCCTCAAAGTCGTTGAATATTGCTGTCATATGCTCCAGCAATATGAATCGGAGCATGGAAGCGCACGCCTTTCTGAGGTAACATTTATAAAAATTTAAAAAAATGTCAAAATATTAAAAATCTCTGTAATTCGAAATTAAAAAAATTTTCAGTAAAAAAGGCTTTAATGTTAAATCTTTCGGGACGGGAGACAAGGTCAAGCTACCCGGAAGCGGCCCTGACAGGCCCAATGTATACGATTTTGGAACGACCTATGACGAAATTTACAACGATCTCCTGGCTAAAGACAAACAGCTGTATCCTTAAACATTTTATTATTATATTTATGTTCGACTTATTTTTTAGCAATTTTTAGATCCCTGGGTGAAGACCGCTCAACTTGCGTCGGAATCTATTTTGAGACCAACGTGTGGAAGTCACGGAAACTTGACAGCACTTCATAACCTCAAAATTTCGTCATTTCGAAAAATTCGAATATTAAATTTGGAATTGATGTACAAAAATATTTCATCGGGTCAAAAAACAATTTATTGAAAAATTGTAAACATATTTGATTCGGAAATTGATTTTTTAAATTAATTTGATAATATTTTATCTGATACTGATTTTATTACAATATTTACTAAAATTTAATCATCATAAAATTAAAAATAATATTAAATTAAATTTAATATTTAATTAAATATAATTTAATAGGCTACTAAGTTTTTTCTTGTTGCTCATAAATTTCTTCTCATGAAAATTATCGAAAAATAATTGGACGCGATCCAAATAAATTTCGTATTTATAATGTTTTTTTTTTGATGTAACTTATCCGTTTACGTTTTATGAAAAATTTTATTTTTACAGGTATTAGAGCAAAAAATTTTAATTTTATAATACCAGACAAAAGATCAAAAGTTTTGCAATTACAATTAAAAATCTTTATTTGTAACTATAATTTCTTGACGGAGAATATTTATCATTACAAATATTGCAATATAAATTCAAATAGAAAACCAAAAATCCTTAATGACACATAATCAGATACACGCAAATGGGTTTGCTCCACATGTTGGACAGAAATCGTAGGATCAAACCAAGGCCGGAGCGTTTCCAAGCCTCCAAGGATAAATTTGATATTTTGATAACATGCGAAGAGAGAGTTTATGACCAAGTAATCGAGTGCATGGAGAGTAGAACGCCGATCGATAACCAGCCTGTTCATCTGATTAATATTGACATACAGGATAATCATGAAGAAGCGACTGTTGGCTCGTTTCTCATCTGCGAGCTCGTGACAACGGTAAGAGAATAAATTTTAATGCTTAAAAATGCAAGAACAATTTATTGAATTGAGGAAAAATTATGTTCATATTCCTAGAAATAGATAAAAATTTCATCAGCTCCATTAATGATAAAAATAATAACAATGATGAATACAAAATATTGTATTCATCATTGTGTTCTACGATATTGATTATAATATCATATTATGTCATATAATATTCATATATATAAAATTTTGTTGTAGTTGGCTAATAGTGAAGATTTGGACAACGATATAGACAGTTTGCTTTATGAATTTGAATCGACGAAATTTGGAAGGATGATGCTGCACACTGTATTGTTTTATTGATCAAATTACCGTGAACCGTTTCAAGATTACTATTTACAATAAAAAATAAAGATATATATATACATATAAACATTATCGCGACGTATATCTTCGAAACAGAAACAAAGGTAAAAATGATAAATTTTCAATTTTTTGGTACTAAAGTAAAATTTAAAAAATATATAATATATTGTATTCCAGCCACGATGAAAGACCAACAGTGGAACCATTTCGCTTGATTATAAACTATTGCGAATGGACAACATTGTACATATACTAAAAAATTGGGGAGGACTCAATAAGTTTATATTGGGATACTCCGAATGAAATATGAAATTGCAAAAAACGAACAATTTACAAAAACATAAAGCATCCTATTGAACGATGAAATGAATGTAGCGGGAAATGGAGCGCACTGATCAGAAGGGAAGATGAAAAGTAAAAAAAGTACATTGTACGAAAACTATACTATTTGTACAGAGGATTATAATACGGAAATTATAAATGAATAACATGTTTCAAGGTGAATTCTGACTTTTAAATCTTATTTTTAATGTTCGTCTAAATGAGCGTATAATCGTCGAGATTTTTCTCGCTTTTTCTTGTTGACGTGCTTGTTAATTTTCTTCCACGGTTTGTCCCCGATGTTCAAGCTCTGCGTTGAAGATTCGATCGATCTGTGAATTTTGAAAACGAATTTCAATATTATTTTCATATGTCATCTTTAAATTTAAAATAATTTGAATTGATTGTGTTCAATAATTTTTAGATTTTGAAAATTATATATGCAAAAATAATGTATACCCATTAATCGTTGGCTGGTAATTTCGAGCGTCAGCTCCTCGAACATGACACGCTCCTGCCATCCGTTCTCGAAAGAAGACTTTGTCCACGTCCTGACCCGTTATCCTAACACCTCTGCTCGCTCTTACAGCCCTTGCCGGTTGAATTTTGGGCATGGTTTTTCGACGAGGGGGAAATTCGTGAAACTCAGATTGCGATATCCCAGGAGGAGCCATACAGTACAATAATTTGCCGTTGACAAAATCTTTTAAGATATACCGAGCCGAGCGAGGATTGTCAGGTTGACCGTTTTGCGTCATGAATCCTCGATTATCTAAAAAAATTCACACAATTTTTTAAATTAAATTTCTTGTTTCAATCATTGGACGAATTCTACTATTTAAATCATTAATTTACGTAATCAACGATTATAATTGCAAGTATTACAAATTTCGTTATTTGTTTCAAATAATTTGGAATTAAATGGATCGCATTTTACTCTAATTAACAAAAATCGAATTTAAAAAAAAACGTACATCCATATGTGTTGAGAATTTCTTCAGCAGTCGGTGGTCTGTCAGGATCTTCGCCTTCCAGAGGAGGAGGAAGCATTATTCCATAAGTATCTTCGATAACGTGACGAGGAATTAAAGTCCCAACGAGTGTGACAGCAGGCACGTGGTCTCTCAGCTGATCGATCGGCAAAATTCCATTGAGAATCATTTCCGCTTTTGTGCAAACGAAACTCGGCATGACCAATCCAGGACAGTCACACAGCAACAATTCGTCATCGACGTAGAGAGTCTGGAAGTGTTTCGTTTTACCTGGAGTTGCAGAGACCGAAACTTTTTTGTCCATCAATAGCGCATTTATAGTTGAACTCTTTCCTACGTTGGGATAACCGACGAGACCCACAGTCGTCACATTTTTTGTGAATTTCGGCCCTTTGTATATCGATTTGAATATTGAAATTAATTTTTCTCTATTTAGAAGTTCAGGCGAATTGCTAATTTCTTCATTATCTACATCAGCTGAGTTATTTATTTCTGCTTCTTTTGTTTCTGCAAATATCGAGTCTTCGTTTACAGGTAAAATTTGAGAATCTTCCAGCTCGGTGCCCTCACTTGCACTCTCGTATTCGCTCTCACTCGATCTCCCTTCGGAGACGTCTGTAAAATTTTCTTCACTCTCATCGAGTTCTTCGTCTGTTTTTTCATCTTCAGACTCATCTTCGCCATCATCATCCTCTTCTATTTTGTTCAATTTTTGTTCCCTCAAAGATTCCTCCGCCGAAAGCGTAGCTGAGAAGAAAACAACTCGAACTCGATTTTTATTAAAATAATCGGTCCAACTTTGTCGCTGCTCGGAGGTCAAAAAATCGGCTTTATTGACAAGAATCATGTTCATCTTCTTCGGATCAACCTCCTTAACGTAACGCTCAAGATCTTCGCAACGAAATAGAAGAGGATTTCTGGCATCGACGATTTGTACGACGATGTCGCTCCTCTCGACGACTCTCCACAACTGACGCCAGAATTCTAAATTCTTTTCGTAAGGAGTCATCGTCAGGTTTTGAGCTTCTTGAATAAGAGCAAGTGTTCTCCGCCATTCCAAAAATTCTTCTTTCTCTTTGGTCTGTAATTCATAAGCGCTCGTTGATCCGTCCCATTTCGGTCTTCTCGGAATTTTGAGAACTTCTTTGTTCCTGCGATGAGATTCCAACATTTCCTCTTTTTCTTTCTCAGACAGGAGTCCTATGTTGCTTTTTGGATTGACAAACTTTATATTTAGCTTTTCCGCATGAAATTCCGTACCAGCGAGCTGAGCAGTGGAGAGAAATTCCTGAAATGAACTTTCTTCGGTGATGGATGTAAGATCCAGTCGATCCCATTTGTACCCATCCTCGATGTCTGCGGTGTGAAGCTGTAAAATTATTCTTTTTTTAAAATACGTTCTATGTGAAAATTACTTAAAAATTTTTGAAGTGAAAACTTCCTATGCAAGGTTACGCCAATGTTTATGAAACGCTGTTCGGCTCTCAGTCTTTTTAACTCTGTCTTTTTCTCTTTCTTTGAAAAATGAGTGTTAAAAGAAAGAGGCAATGTTAGGAGGTCTGCACTTGTTTACCCTATCTTTGTCTCTCTCTTCTATTGCGAGCATATCTACAAGAATATTAGGGTTCATATATCAAGACCGGGCAGAGAGGGATGGATAGAAATCTTCCTCTCTTTCAATCTCTTTCTATATTTCTGTCTCTTAAACATATCGAACAATCACAAAAAACGTATGTAAGATTTAAAAAAAATATTTACATGATAGTTGAACAAAA
>JAPYYX010001637.1:0-22921 GCA_030522605.1 Cremastinae sp. B BG-2022a
TTCAAGAATAAATATCTTGATTTTTTAGTCGGTAACAGCCCCTGAAATTTTACACAGTTGTTCATATGACATCAAAGGATGTTTCTGCAAATTTTCGGTAACGTCTGAAGATAATTATTTCATGCAAGGAATACCTTAATTCAGGATGTACAGATCATAAAATAATCGTGTTTCGGTATCGCAGAAAATGACTCAATGGTGGAGACAGATCTTGGATCTTACGTATCCAATGACTTCAATGTTTTCGGGAAAGGATTTCAACAAAACAATACATGCCACGATTGGGGACACATACATCGAGGATTTGTGGCTTCCATACTTTATAATAACCACTGACATCACCGCTTCGTGTATGCGCACGCACACACATGGTCTGTATATCTGGATTGTTGTGTAAATCGTTCACAACTCCATCTTTTTCTTTATTTTTTCATAAAAAATACAGATGAACAATATTTACAAAAAAAAAACATCCAGAATAGACGTTGCAATAACTTGATCGCTGAACACAAGCTTCACGAGGGCCGATGTCTCATCACTTTATGTGTCTTTTGTGTCGTTTTGTTCATCGATCAGTAATGAATAACCGAGCAAAGAGAGCACTCGATTGCACTGTTTTTTCCCATAATCATAGTTATACGAAAAAAAAACTATTAAATTATTCTCTTTTTTCTATTCCCTTTTTTTCGTCATCTTAGAATAGATTGGCTCTTCCATATTCATTCTTCCTCTGTTATTAGTGATTTTAATATTATTCGGTTTCTTATTGAATTGCAGTCATATACTTAACGATAAGATAGAACAGAGATGCAGCATAATTGCTTAAATTTTTTTTAACTATGCTGCGGGAGCGAGTTTTTTTTTCTATCAAAAGATCGTTGTTGACGTACTCTCCGTGTTGGAGATAAGATCTCGGAGGACGTATGAGAATCGTGGAAATGGTTAAAAATGGTGCCAATTGTAAAAAAAAAAGAAAAAAAATGTTAGCCGCGGGAGAATTTTCTGGTGGAGGAAGGTGCTCGGAGGCCGAGTGCCGGTTCATACTCGCGCTCGTATTCATATTTTATGCCTAGTTTAATACTTGAGAGAGCATAAGAAGAATAGAAAGAAAGTAACGGGTATCAAATTTGATTATTGGGTTTGAATTGTGCGTGGATGTGAAGAATATACAAATTTGTGATTCGTGGTTGTTTAGGATCGCTGTGGCGGTACATTCGGGGTTCGATGTCATTGTCCGGTTATATGCCACCCTTGTGCGACCCGACTGATGGCCACCTTCTCCTCGACGGCGGGTACGTCAATAACCTTCCAGGTAATTTGAATTCTGGTGCACAGCCAGAGAATGAAATCACGTGGAACAATTTGGAAGGAGATTTGTCACCAGGATAATGGACACAGCAATGGGATGTGCGAATTATTCCTGTGGAGTGACTCAGAGAAATTATTTTCGATCCGCTAATCGTATGGAACATAATCATTCGCGCTATCACGTGTACATAGCTTACATTACGGCTCGTATGTAAATAGCTTGAAAAATAGTAATTTAAAACGCCCGTTGATGAAGAAAAAAAAGCTTGCTCCCGTTGATGAAAAAAGATGCATCGTTGAGATTACTGATCGGTCTAGTTTGCGTGTTTCGATGTCAGGCTTACTATGGAGATACATTCGGTCGAGTATGACCATAGCGGGCGTTTTTCCTCCCGTTTGCGATCCTCTCGATGGGCATCTTTTGGTCGACGGGTGTTATGTTAACAATGTCCCAGGTATTCACTTTTGTCTGTAAAGTTACATTTATTTTTATTTATTTTATTATTATTATTTTTTTTCGGTTTGTTAAAAATGTAAAATAAGTTGGCTGGAGCTTCTTGAGCTAGAGCAGGTTTAATATTCGATAATCGTTCTTGCTTACAAAAATTCATGGTCAATCCAGTGTAAAAAATGTGGTGGCGGTTACTCATAAGGTCAACGGGCAATGTAAAAAAATTACACGTATGTACAGTTCATGATTTTTTTTTGAAATATTAATAAACACTACTTTTTTTCATCATTTACAAGCTGACGAAATGTTGAGACAAGGGGCACATCACATTTTGGCAATAGACGTAGGCTCGCAGGATGACACAGATCTCACGAATTACGGAGATTCTCTCTCCGGATGGTGGCTCCTGTGGAAGAGATGGAATCCTTTCGCTACTCCGGTCAAAGTTCCAAATTTACCAGACATTCAATCGCGATTGGCTTATGTGAGTTGCGTACGACAATTGGAGGAGGTCAAGTCCTCCGATTACTGCGAATACATCAGGCCACCGATCGACAAATACAAAACTCTTCAGTTTGCAAACTTTGATGAGATTAAAGACGTTGGTTACCAACATGGTAAGAATTGACAATATTGTGAAAAGTTGGAGTTAAGGTGCGTGAACACTAGGGTGGCGCAAAAAACCGACTATTTTTCTTTTTTGAGTCTCGTGTGAAAAAATGTTAGTTTTCGATGTTTTAAGAGTTACCTCCAAAGGATAGCTTAAAAAACAATTTTTTAAGTCGCTCCGAATTTTTTAGAATTTCCAAAATCGCCAAAAATCGATTTTTTTCCTGTTACGGTATAATTTTATAGACAAAAAAATAATGTTTCTGAAAGTTTCAATTCAGAATTTGAATTTTACAAGGTCGCTCAAAATTTTTTTAAATTTGCTAGAGCGTTACTTTGGATTTTTCGAGCGACGTTTTAACACTCAAATTAAAATTCCGTACATTTTTTATCTTTTATTTAATAAATATTCGACAAAAATTTACCACGAAATGGACTAAGAATCAAACATGACAAAATATATAATTTCCTTTAAATTTCAAAAATTAAAAAATTTTTTTAAAAATTATGTATTTTGTCATGCTCGATTCATGGACTAACAATCAAACAGCTTTTTCAGCTGTCCTTTGGAGGTAACTCTTAAAACCTTGAAAACTAACATTTTTTCACACGAGACTCAAAAAAGAAAAATAATCGGGTTTTTTGCACCACCCTGGTGAACACGATCCAAATTTCTAGTTATCAATGTGCCCGAGAAATTTTTCGATTGGAATATTTTCACAATTTCTGCCGCGAAATTACGGAAATCTTATCAACGAGGCTCAAAAATGTTATTTTATGTGAGCTTTACGTCATTTTACTGCTCAAATTGGAAAATATTGCAATAAAAAAATTTTGGTACGAGAACTCGGACACACTTATAACTAGAGACTCGGATCGTGTTCACACACCGTTAGCGTTTAGGATTCGACGTAAAATACATTTTTCACTCCAGGAAAAACGTACTTCGAAGGACAATCGAAGGCAGGGGTCTTGCCAAGATTTAATGCCGATCGTGAAAACGCTAGAGCTCTCAGAGCGAAAACTCAAGCAGTGAATCAAGAGTATGTAACATCCTCCTATACTTTTACGGACTTAGCTCAAATGGTCTGCAAAGTGTCTCGAGGTAATCGCTACACGGATGCTGACATGGATACCGACTCTGATGAAATGGAGGAATACGAGGCTGATCTAGAGGAAGACGCTCAGGAGGTTGGCTATGCGTCCGAGCCAACTGCAGGAATATTGGATAAAGTAATGGAAAAATAATTGTCATTATTAGAAAAAAACGAAATTTGCTTCGAACATTTTATTTCAACTTTTTGATTTTTAATTCGGTTCAATTATACTAGAACATAAAATAATCATTGTCATATAAAAATATTATTTGTCATATTGCATTTCCTAAAGATTAATTTACATGATAATTTTCAGAGCCCAGAAGATACTCGCTTGAGGCGAAGGGCCGGCGTATCGTTAAGTCTCTCTGACACCGAGGCCGAATCCGAGCTGGAATATCATCCGAAAATATTTTGACTCCGGAAAATGTAGATAATTATTTTCGCGATCAGTATCGTATCTTAGGTACCAATTTACCAAAAAAAAAAAAAACAACGTACTCGATTATTGACTCGAATGGACGTTCAACGTTCACGGTGAGCGCATGTATTTACGAAAGTACAAAAACGGAAAATGAGGTAATTAACGAATTGATTAAAATGTAGAAATAACGAGGCTACGACAGATGTAAAAAGTGAAGAAAAACGAATGGAGATATAGAGCTCGCGCTTGTACAGCGTTATGACTAAGCCCGCGGACTGATACCAGTTACCGTTAACTATTTAATATTACTACTTAAATATTGTTTAAAAACGAATTGTAAACGATATAATACATAACGATTCTACGATTTGTACGAAAATAGAATATTTTCCATTATTTCCAACCTTCAACAATTTATGAGATTCACAACGGCCAATATATGTATAAAAAATACATAAATAATAGGAAAAAAAAGTAATTCGGAAAGTAAGAAGATTGATCAAAATTTTGTACTCATGGACAGATCAGGATCGAGAATTGCTAATGCAGCTCCGACTAAATGAAGCGATCCTGTGATTAAAACCTGCATTCTTGCATCCGTTGATTTTCTTTCATTTCTCAAGTTTTTCAAAGCATCGTAAACATTGTTACTGCAAACAGAGCCATCACCCCAAATGCTTTGATGCTCGTGACACTTTTGCATTTTTTCCTCATTAGTGATTGTATAATTAATTTGATCGATGCGATTTAAATGACCGGCGATATTTGGTGAAAAGAATACTCTGTCGAAACGTAGTGGACGAAGAATTGATAACAGGTGAACGGAGTCTCGATTCCTAGTGGAATTGTAAATAAGAATACGTTTTCCCGTAGAATGTTTCGTACACTCTGCAAACCATTTCGCGCAGCATTCGATACTCTCAGCGGTATGAGCACCGTCGAGATAAAAGTCCATCTCCTCGCCGTGAAGTATCTGAGTTCTACCTGGACATTTGCAATTCGTTAGACCTCGAGCCGCAGCATCCAGAGAAAAAAATCGTCTCGTTTTCGTTGAATTTTTAGTCATCCATAAATCTGTCAGGCAAACCGCGAGTGACGCATTGTAATACTGAACTTCGCTAGCAATTCCAAGTTCCGGCAACTTTTCGCTGGGCCACGGAAGACTCTCCATCGCAGGAACTACCGTCAAGCTGCAATTTCTCTCGATCGCTCGCTCCTCGAGAACTCGCATCGCTTCCACCGGTTGTGGAACGGTAAAACCAATTGCACCTTTTTTGAATATTCCTGACTTTTGGTAAGCAATCTCCGGAAGCGTCTTACCGAGGAGTTCCGTGTGATCGAGTCCAAGGCTCGAAATTCCGACACAAACGGGATTCCTGACGATGTTCGTACTGTCAAACTCCCCGCCGATACCGACCTCTATTATCGCTACGTCTATCGGCTCCTTCGCGAATATATGAAACATCAGCAGTGTGAGAAATGCAAAATAAGGCGGCATGTCCGTTTCGTGCTTTCTTTCATTATACAAACTTTTGTACAATTCCCAAAAGTATTTTGCGAATTTGTCCTCTCCTATTGGTACTCCATTTATCCTAAATCTCTCTCGAACAGAGATCAAATGGGGAGATGTGTACAGACCGGTTTTAATACCATGCTGGCGAAGAATGCTCTCTGCAAATGCACATGTTGATCCTTTACCCTTCGTTCCAGCTATGTGGATGACAGATAATTCATCCAGCTGCTCTAAACTCATTCCTGAACTAAATAAAAAAATTTTGTTATACATTTTGTCAAATTTTGCAATCTTTATGTACATAATCTAAACTCTTCAATCTTTTTTTTTCTTACCGATGAAGAAACGTCCTTGTGCTGTCCAATTTCGATTCATATTGTTTTGCCTTTTTGAGGTAAGTGGCATTGCTCTGAAGACTGTTAAGAGCTCTTATGGCATCCTAAATGGAAAAGTAAAATAATAAATTTCTCATAGATTCTGTATTTCAGTGATGATTAAAAAAAAATAATACAACAAACCTCATAAGTTCCAATGGAACGAAAAGTGTATCCGTTTAAACCAACTTGTGTCATTTTTCGAAACAAACTGAGAATCTGAAATAGATTAATACAAAGTCATGTGAGATTACGAAAAGCGTGTCATAGTCATGATAAGTTTAAATATAATCATCAACGCAGGCAGGCATGTCAAAGGTTACATCTGATGTTTTCGAGTTAGTTTTTTTCACTGCATTCCAAGACATCACACTTGGATAGAAATATGCATTGAACGTTATCGTTTATTTAATTCAAAATTTTAAATACCCTGATACAATTTTAATTATATTCGTTTTTAACACATAAAATTGGTTGGATTTACCATGATAACCATGATGAATAATGAGTTTGTGCAACGAGACGTACGATTTCAAATACATAGTGTGTAATCAGCTACGCATGAATTTTCGAACTTATCTCAAAAAAAAAATAGGTTAAAACTATTAAAAAAATTGAGTGCTTTTACCGTGAATTTCCTTCAGCTAGATTTCTGATAAATTAAGTATATAAAATAAAAATACGGCTCATTGTCAAAAATATTCCATAGATATGTACTTGATTTTTTAAAAATAATTATTTATAGCACGTGTCAATCGACAACAAAGGAAGAGAAGACACGAGTATCCGAAAATTTTCGTGAGTGATTATCTTCGCGATAAGGTTACGCTCGGAATTTTGAATATAGATAATTTTGCCGCGCATATTTATCTTCGAGTTGTGTGTGTATTCGTTGGTACGAATATGCGTTTGTGTGTCGAGTTTTCGTGGCGCTCGTGTCTCTCGTTGCTAAATTCTTCGCAAATTCATTTCCACGGTGTTCGCAGTTGCTCCGAATTTTTGCGATCATCGAGTGGTAGAGGATTTCTCGTCGCCGGACACCGGTGCGATCAGCTGTTTTCGAGACGTGAAACAATGGCAGACGTTTCGATGAATAAACCTAATCCGAACGGGATGGGCTCATCACGGAAAATGTCGCTGGGTCTCAATGGGAAAATCAATGGAACGGAAGGAAAAACGCCTTTCCTCATCGGGGTCTCGGGTGGCACGGCCAGTGGCAAGGTATATAATAATCAATTTTTTTTCACACTAATACGTCATTCGATGCAATTAAACGATGACGTTAGTCCATTTTTGCGAAATATTGATTAATTTATTCCTGGCACTTTGATCAAATGTAAATGAAAACAAACGAAACGAAACATGACGTTTGCTTGATATTAATGATATCAATACTTTCATGGTCTTTTATTTTTTTACTCAAAGTTATGAAGCTATAAACTGAAAAAAATTTTATCGATTAAGTCCACAGTATGTAAACGGATAATGGAAAAATTGGGCCAAGTTGACATGGATCACACAGAGAGACAAGTAGTCTGCATATCACAAGACAGTTTCTACAGAGACTTGACACCGGCTGAAAAAATTAAAGCTGAGAAGGGTCAATACAATTTTGACCATCCTGACGCTTTTGACAATGACCTCATTCTTCAAACACTGCAAGATATTCTAGCAGGAATCAAGTGTGAAATTCCTGCCTACGATTACAGAACTAATAGCTTGTAAGTATGGGACACAATTTTTTTATTGAAGAAATTTTTTTAATAATATTGTCGTGTAGGTTTATTTGTATTTATTTATAATATAATGATCATGTTAATTATATTGTAACATATAATTGTTGTATTTGCGTATCTAAGTTGTCATATTTCTAAGTATTTTTTGATTTCTATACATTGACGATGCAGCCTTGAAGTTACAACTTTCTGAAGATGAAAACAGGTTTATTTTTAGTGATGTGGATCAAGAGCTTGATCTCATGATTTCAAAAAATTGGTTGTCTCTTGATTCACCAATCGTGATGATGACTCTTTTTGGTCTTGCATTTGCACTCCAATTTTCGGGAGCCATGGCCACATTTGTCCTGAAAAAAGAGAGCAAGATCAAATATTAAATTGTGGACTTTCGAATTTTCTCCTTCTTCGAATAATACGAAAAATTTTGGGATCGAACTTACATGTTTCGGGGAGATTTTGCTCTTCAAACCTCCACAGACAGGACAGCATTCGGGTTCTTTGTGATGACACTTGGGAGCTCCACAAACGTGGCAAACGTCAGAATGGCTCGAGTGATGGTGATGATGGGGTTTCACCGGTGTCTCGACTATCGACAACTCCACATGATGATGATCGTGAGAATCTTCCGAATTGCACCAAGGATTTCCGCAGATTTTGCACGCCTCCGAAGTTTCCAGGAACGCGAAGATGACCACGAGAGCCAGAACGAATACGAATTTTCCTTGCATTTTTCAAGCAATGGACACTCCACCGAATCGAGAAAATTTGGATTTCTTTATTCTTGGTTTCGTTGAACTGAACCAATCGATTTGATGTCGATCTCACGAATCGATTGGCTTTTATACGAAAAATCCAGAGTCTTTCGTGCTGTTTGTTTATGTTTTGAATCGTGAAGATCCAATTCCGGTGAATCGATCGATGTCAGCAGAATTTTACGGAAATTAGAGGTTTCGTAATGAGGAAGGAAGCTCGCGGTATCCTACATTTCGAAATGCGTGTCGGAAAAAAATAAAATTCCAGATTTTCGGTTGCTACTCTGTTTTGCATTCTTTGCAAGTGACTGACGCTATTGCGTGATTTAGCAATCCCTCATTCGCTATGTTTATTATTACGTTAATGACTGTCATACAAACGATTACGGAAGATGATGAAATCATGAACGACATTAATTTTTTTCCGTTTTCTTGTGTTTCAGGATAAAGGATCAAATAACGACGATTTACCCCGCTGACGTTGTGCTGTTCGAAGGGATCCTCGTTTTCTATTTTCCAAAAATAAGAGATTTATTTCACATGAAGCTCTTCGTCGATACGGATTCTGATACCCGACTGGCGCGCAGAGGTAATTTTATATATTCCAAAATTGAAAAAAAGTTCTTTCAGGTTACAGAATATTAAAATATTGAGGATATGAAATGCATAATTGGACAAAAATCACAGTTCCCAGAGACATTAAGGAAAGGGGTCGTGACTTGGATTACGTATTGAATCAGTACATGAACTTCGTGAAGCCGGCGTTCGAAGAATTTTGCTTGCCGACAAAAAAATTCGCAGACGTAATAATACCGAGGGGAGCTGACAATGAAGGTAAACGATCGTCTCGTTCTTCTCTACACTTTTTTATTTCCTCACCGCCCTTGGTTTCTCGATGAATTAAGTGATATATTGACGAAGACATTGGAATGAATAATCTCTCGTCAATACTTATCTCAAACCTTCATTCAAGCATCGTATAACGTCATCGATTCATTTCACATTACCAGAGGGTTATTAATCATCTGTGTAAATAAATAAAACGCATCGGGGCCAACAAACGGTAGAAATGTATGTGTGAAAGAACATTTGACTTTAAACAATACTCTCACCCATTAAAACGCATTACGAATAACAACTGACATTTTGAAGAAATTGACAATTTTTAAAACTAAAATGAAACACATCTAACAATTAATTCAAGAGAGAATTAATTCTGTACATACATACTGATTTCAACAATATAATGTTAGATCTTAGATAAGTTGCGTTGCAAAAAAAAATGAGGAAAGTAGAGAAAGAGATGATGTTCGAGTAGCAGCATAGAATTTCTACCGTCTGTCTTGTCGCGACTGTGCCGCGACAGGATGTAATTATTATGGTTGCTGCCCGGGTGGTTCGAGGTACAAATACTTTCTTCCTTAGCTGTGTGTTGCTCTCGGTGCACGTCAAGAAAGGGGCCTTCTCTCCCCCCTACTCCTCCTTACCAACCCCTCACAAGAATGGATTTGAATTGGAGAGACGAAGAGCAAAGGAAAGAAAAGAGAAAAGGAAAAACATACATGGTTTGGTTGTTGTATGTTTGCAGTGGCGATAGACCTTATAGTGCACCACATCTGGGACATTTTGCGTTCGAAAAAGGCTGATACTGCGTCCGGGCAGCATCCATACATCTACCAGCGTAGGCGCACCTCGGCTTCATCCGACACCCTCAGCAGATAACTGAATTGAAAAAAAAACGATACAGAGAGAGAGAGAGAGAGAGAGAAAGAGATATACACAAAAACGTGAAAAAGAGAGAAACAAAGAGAACCGAACCATGCATGATTACACATCCTATACACGCGCACCGCATTAAAAAAAAAAATTATAATATATAAATGCCGTTTCCTATCCCTCCTACATTTGTACACGTGCAACTACAGCGACACAGCTACAGTGCGTATTTCGATTTACAATCGTCGCATCGAGAGGTTTATTTTCTATGACGGTATACCTAGCACTCGCCACCATTAAATTTTTATCGAAAGTACCTTTCTTTTTCATATTGTAGGATTTAACACGAAAAAGTATTATCCTTTGATTCCTCATGTTTACGAGATGTTGCTTGCTACTCGAATTCAACACCTTCTTTTCTCTTCCCTCAAAAACATATTCCATTTTTTCAAGCATGTTGAATTTTTACTTTACGTAATTGATAATTTATGACTGGGATTTTACCGTGATAATTATTGCATACGATATTCCGTCTGTGGGAGTGTGTGCGTTTGTATACGTGTAGACCGGTGTGTATGTACCGCGACGAAGGATCGTCGCCGATGCTTTTTTTTTATATCAATATATACGACCGAAACATAGCTCTTTCGTTAAGACTATGAACGAATGAAAAGAGCGACAAAGCGAGACAGTGAAACGTGCCAATAGTTCGAATAACGAGGCTGACAGAGGTGCACAAGGGCGCTAGCGCCTGCCTCGTCTCGGATGTTATCTGTCCTGCCGCAACGTTCGTAATGAAAGAGCAACAAGAGAACAAGGAGAGAACCGCGATAATAGACTTGAATAATATTTACAAGCATAATATTAAAGATAACGCGAGAATTCGAAAAAATGTACAAAAACATTGAGCAAGTGAAAAATAAATCCAATGTTCGTCGAGTTCGTCAATTAACCCAATCGCTAATACCGAATTTTTCTTCGCGAAATTTCTATCATGAATCCTCGATTGAAATATTGTGTCAATCCTTTTTCGTCTTTGTGTTACAGTGGCCATAGAGTTGATAGTCCAGCACATAAGAGATTTGCTAAGCAACCGGGGTAGAATAAACGTGGAAGCGGATTGTCCGATTAGTCACGCGGAAGGAGTGTTGAAGAGGCCTCATTAGTTGTCCCCTTCATGTTTTCTCCTCTCTCCCTCGTTTTTTTTTCGCCTCGAAGCTCCTATACCCTGAAGAGATCCTTTTCGTCAATTGCTAATGAGAGCAACGTTAACCATATTTCTACGAGCAGGTACGTTTCCGCAGGCGAGAAACAAACCTGTAGTTTTAAAAACACGAAAAAATTAATTATCGCAACGCTCGATCGACCGCTATTTATTTTCTTCTTTTTTTCATGAACCACGTTTGATTCTTATCGCGAACGCTTTATTGTTCCCTTCTTTTGTTTATTTATTCGTTTTACTAATCGTTAATGAAATTTAAAAAATGTATAGAAGATTTACAGTGTTTATAGAGAGGCCTCGATCAAATAATTAGAAGAACAATTGTAATATAAAAATTTACACATTGCGAGTGGCCTAGTTAAATGCTGGGTTCATAAAACTGCAATCATTATATATATTATATATAGATAGATAGAATAGATATGAGTTGAGTTGGACAATGCATAGGACTGAAGATGAAGAATGTAGTTGTAAAAAATTCTCGAAGCTCACATATTTTTCTTGTGTATTTTAAGGACCTCACTGATAATACAGCTCTATATTCATACCATCGTGAATTTCATCTGAATTTTTCTGTTAAGGAAAAAACATATTGTTTATTTGTATTACTCGATAGTCAATAGCGAATTTACCAATTATTTGACAATATGCCAAACTTTGAAACTTCTACCACAAGCGATGTGATATTAGATGAAGATATGAAATTGCTTTGACAAGAGCACACTGCGTTTATTTTTGGAAAATTGTTTTTAGTACCGCTTGTTTTATAAATGGGATCGGGAATATTTTTAAGTTTTCAAGACCGCTGTGCACAAGGATTTAAAGAAAAAATCATGTAATTGTTTAAATCTGAAGCAGGCGGTGGCCAGATGCATTTACAGATAGTACAGCTCCCATTTATAAAATAATACATGAAAATTGAATTGGATAAACTGTCACGGTGCTCTTGTCAAAGTAATGCACGCGTATCTTTGTAATAATTGTTTACTTTAATGAATAGTGAAATTCATCAATATTTTTGTGACATTTAAATCCGTACTAAGGATCGAACAAATGTTTGGCACAAGCATTACTGCTGTAATATTGAATCAGCAAAAAAAAATGTTATTTAAATGATAATAAAATATAACAAGTTTAAAGTTAAGTCACCGATTAAAAATATACACACATATTTTATCGTTCTACGAAAAGGATACAATCCTGGAGCTTTATGTGATCCTTGTAAATTGTGTACCATTTTTTTAAAACTATTTTCTCCCAGTGAGTTCCGGTCTGAGCAGCAATCAATTTCTTCAGATCTCTTATCGTGTCATCCGGATTACACTTTACTCTGACCTTTTTGCCGAGACGATCATTACACGTAATTTCTAACATTGTTTCCTAAATCTGGTAGGGAAAGATGAAGAATTTCAATCATTACGACGTTAAATATACGATTTGTTATTTCTTTGAGGTTAGGATATTAATGTTGTCTTATATACGGAATATCGAAAGCAAAACATTATTCATTATATGTTTTTAAAAGGTAAAATGGGAAATTTAATAAATACCTTGATTATGTTGTGTCACTGAATTGTAAATAAGAGAAACGTAAAATGTACGGATGTTTCGATATGACGCGACTATTTGTTTGTGCCGTTTCGGAAAAAACTGCGGTCAATCCTAAATCCTAACCTATTTTAAACTTCTAGGATGTAAATATCATCTTGAAGGATTGCGAACCTGTAGAGCTTTGTTATGTTCGCACGGAAATAATAACAGAGTGCATAGTTTTCTGTGATGCGCAATAAAATGAATGAATACACGAATCGCAATCGAAAACTAATACTACAAATCTCAAATATGTATTAAACAATTGCGAACTATTTCATTTCAATTCTAAAAAAAAATATTATCGTCGTATATTGTTGTTCTATACGAGGCGTAATAATACCTGTGTTTACATTTCTCGAATCTGCGAATGTTTGCTACACGCTTGCACAAACATATTTGTAAGTTTAAAAAAAATTTGTTTTTATTCAACAACGTGACGTTACGTCCGATGTAAAAATGTGTACATATTATTATAATTGTACCTATGTACGAGATTCAATAAAAATGCTACAATCATGGCGTAAAAAATTGTTTTTGCGAGAGAATGAAAATATATAACTCCTCGTTTCGGAGTAATTTGACTAGCGCTTATTCGATTTGCCAATCGTGCGCGCGAAAGAAGCGATGAATCTCCTTTTCGTTTTGATCTTCTTTTCGAAATTGCGGTTACTTGACCACGTTAAGCGGAAGTTACGTATTTATAACAATATCTCCACATCATTACCGGGCCATACGGCGGTACAGTCTTGATCGTGTTGTTGGCAAAGCGATATACAGTGACCAAAATTTCGTGTATCGACTACAAGAGCGTACACGCACAAGTTCTTTTGCTCTTGTGTGGAGCATCAACGTTTACCCGCACGGAGGTTCATCTCAGTGGAGCAGCTCAGACTTTTTCTTGCGAGCTACCGTACCGAGTGTGCGTGCACTCTCTCTTCCCTCTTCGTATGTGCGCGAGCGTGCCTGTGAGAGTGCATGGGTAATTTTTTATTTCGGTTTTTTTTTTAATAACGCACGATGGTCATCCAGCAAGAGATTTTAACGAAAGCCGAAGATATCGCCGATAAGGTAAATTGTTTTTCACGTTAAATATCCATCGCTTCACGAAACATAAAATTTCTATGTGCTCTCCATACGTTGATATCACACGAAAGGTTCAATTTAATTTTTTTTTCATGGCATACAGGTGTTCTCTCGCTGTCAACGTCATCATGACCAGACTGTTCTATATCGAACTCGTCTGCAAATTTTTATGATAGCTACCGCTCGCGCTTTTCCGCGTATCTCATTTTTCTATATCGCACGGAATCAAGACTCGTTTCATTAGCACAAAAAAAATTATCAAGCTTTTCAGGTTATGAAATAAATTAATTGGAGTAACTCTTTAACCCTACTTTCAGCACCGTAATTCGCCGGATTTATGTTTTTTCATTCCTTTTTATGTTTTTTTAAAACATACGGATCATCTTGCTTTCATCAATGTTTTCCTTTTCTAAAAATAACAGATGAAAAATTTGCTCTCTTCTCCCATCCATATGGGATACTTCGAATTTTTTCATGGTTCCTGTTGGGTTACTTTTCAACTTTCTCTTTTTGTAGGGCACAGTGAAATTTTTATTGAAGAAAGTACTTTGTAACTTTCTGTCATTATCAAATTTTTGTTGATAAAATAAACTTTCTCAGAAACAATAACTTAAAGAAATGCATTTTAATCCAATTATCCATGAGAATTAAAAATATAAAATATTTATTTGAGTCAACTTTTTTTTTCACAGGTCATCCGAAATGGAAAACACATTTTACCAACGATGGCGCGTCTTTGCCTCATCGCCACATTTTTGGAAGATGGTCTGAGAATGTGGACGCAATGGAACGAGCAACGAGAGTACATGGACATGTCATGGAACTGTGGAAAGTTTCTGGCGACAGTTTTCGTTCTTATCAATCTTGTGGCTCAATTGGGAGGCTGTGTCATGGTCATCGGAAGATGGAGAGTTAGCATAGCGTGCGGGGCTCTCTTCTTCATCGTTGTTCTTCAAACCTTCGCTTACAGTATCCTCTGGGACATGCAATTCTGCTTCAGAAACTTGGCCCTCATCGGTGCCCTCCTTCTTGTCCTAGCTGAGTCTCGGAATGAGGGCAGATCACTGTTTGCTGGAGTTCCTAGTCTGGGTGACAACAAGCCAAAGAATTATCTCCAACTGGCTGGCAGAGTTCTATTGGCTTTCATGTTTATCACTCTCATACGCTTCGAAATTTCTTTCATGCAGATACTCCAGGATATTCTTGGCAGTATTCTCATGGTCCTCGTGACAATTGGATACAAAACAAAGCTCAGTGCTCTCCTTCTCGTTTTACTGCTTTCTGCTCTCAACTTCTATCACAACGCATGGTGGACCATTCCTCTTCACAAGCCTCTCAGAGATTTCCTCAAATACGACTTTTTCCAGGTGAGTATCAAAGTTTCAAATGAATGGTAAAGACAAAGTTGAACTACTGGAGAAAGTAAAAATTCCATTGTTGGTTTTAATGCCGAAATTTTCGAGAAAAAACGTGAATAATGTGCAATTTTTATTTATTTCAATCTCCAATGTATTGATGAGAATCGCGAATACGTTTTGTATTTGTCTCTTTTTACTATTACGACTCAAACATATTCTTAAAGATTCACTATTGTATAAAAATTTACTATGTACACTCTTATTTTAGACTCTATCCGTCATTGGTGGTCTCCTTATGATCGTCTCTCTTGGGCCGGGCGGCGTCTCCATGGATGAGCACAAAAAGAAGTGGTAAAGAAAATCATCCCCGAGATAACATCATCCAGTCACCATGAATTCTTCAATAAGAGATGAAAAAAAGTGGAGGATTCAATTTCCTACAAAACGAAGAAAAACTGAAGAGGAGGAGATGAGACGTAAAAAACAGAACGTATCGCCCGCCCAGTCCGCGTACTTACAGATTTTGCGAGACAAAGTTGATTTCGAGAATCATGAAAAGTGCGAGCGAATATCGGCGTTACATTATTAACGAATTAAGAATTTAATATCTCGCAGGGTTGGAAGAATGATTGACATTAGGATTGTTAATCACTATAGATTTTAGACACTGGCATAGAATATTTTGCAATATACACACAAAAAGCAAACAACAAAAAATAGTTGAGAGAAAGTATCGCGAGAATCTTGAGGTATTTTCACGCGAAGGAAAAAAAAAACATGACGCGAGAGTCTCGCTGTACGTACGACCGGAGTAACAAGGACGAAAACGGAGTTATAAAGATCACGAGAAAAAGAAGACATGCGAAGACTAATTTAAACTATAATTAGTTGCATTGTATATATATATAGCAGTACATTTCCTATTGTGCAAAAATATATTTTTTGGTGTTTGTTTGTTTTTTTGTTAACTTCTTTTTGGACGCCCAATTATTCCGTTCGTAATTATATTCTTCCATACTGGCATAATGGAATCCACAAGAACCTTGCCGCGTCTTTATCGGCCCTCGTGACTTATACGTTTACAATACTATATTTCGATGATATCGTATGTAAAAAATGGGTTCACGATCGATAAGCCATTTACTACTACAAACTTGAATAAACAAATGTATCGATTTCTTTTATCAAACTTTTTTAATCTTCAGAGAAGAAATCTCGCCTCTTCGACGAGCGAAATATTCCAATGAAATACATTTTTTGTATAAAAACAATATTCTGCTAAGAATAAGATTTGAAGTTGATATGAGTGGAATTTATTTATTTCTTTCCTTCCCGATGTTGATAGTTTTTAATTTTTACTTTTAGCATTATGAGAAAATTATCTTCGTTCATCGTAAGTCAAAAATTGATCGTTTCCCCGCGCTTCTTGAGACTGCGCCCAGCAACAAGATGCCAACTTTTCAATAAGAAAATATTCTCAAACAGCTGTTCTACTGTGACAGCTGTCTATCCGTACAGTCCGCACTTTTCCACATCGCTTGGAAATGTGTGCCCACGATGTCATTGACTAGTTTATCGGGCTTTAATCATGAAACAAACAGTTTCCTTATCGATTTTCAATCATAACATGTGGTAAGCCATCATTGTATTGGTATTTCATAAGTTTCCACTTTACATTGAAGAACGTAGTTAACCATACTTTGACAAGATACAATCGAATTCTTTTTTTTTTCTAGGTATTTCATTCAATTTTTTTTATGAACTCCTTAAAAATTTCTTGTTTTTTGAGGGATTTAAAATTCTATTGTAGCTGATAAGCTTGAGATTGAAATAATTTATGTAAAACTGTGCAGGCGTCAATTGCTAATTTTTTTAACTTCGTTTCAGATAAAGGCCAAAAGTCTGATTGTAGGAACTTAATTCTAAGAAGCAGCTCGAGTGCTTGAGATCTCTGAAATCTGTAACAATGTTCTCCGCATTCAAAAGACTGGCTGGAAAGTCGGAGGGTCCGTTGGTCATTTCTCCGAGACCGGCTCATCAGTCAATGCCGACGACTCTGCAAAGAAAGTTTGCCAAAGGAGTCCAATATAATAGTAAAAATCCCACATATTGCATCTTCAAACCATCAGAAATATTCTCAACACTGTGTTAATTAAAATTACATTTTTTCAGTGAAGATAATAATAAAGGGCGACAGAAATGTTGGAAAATCTTGCCTCTTTCATCGCCTGCAGGGACAAAAATTTATAGAGGAATACATTCCAACGGAGGAGATTAGAGTAGCGAGTATTCAGTGGAATTACAAGGCGACGGACGACGTGGTGAAGGTCGAAGTGTGGGACGTCGTCGACCGGGGTAGGCGACGTCGTAAATTGGACGGTCTGAAGATGGACAACAAAATCCCAGCGGAGAACATCAGCATGGAAGAACCCGCACTGGACGCTGAGTTTCTCGATGTCTACAAGGGCACGAACGGGGTCATCATGATGATGGACATTACGAAAAGTTGGACGTTCGATTACGTGCAGAGGGAATTGCCGAAAATTCCTGGTCACATACCGGTGATCGTTCTTGGAAATCATTGCGACATGTCCCATCATCGGAGCGTCACATCCGATCACGTTACTTATTTCATCGACTCGCTCAGCGAACGAAGCGCACAAGTCAGATACGCGGAGTCCTCGATGAGAAATGGATTCGGTCTCAAACTCTTGCACAAATTTTTCAATCTTCCGTTCCTTCAACTGCAGCGAGAGACGTTGCTCAAGCAGCTCGAAACGAACGAGGAGGAGACTCAGTTGACCGTCCAGGAACTCGATCTCTTTCAGGACAGCGACGACGCGGATTACAACAAATTTTTGGACAATCTCGTCAATCGTAGACGCGCAATAGCCGACTCGACATCCGCGACTGTTCTCGTACCTAACGTCACATCCTCGCTGAGCGGTGCTCGTCATCCTGGAACTCCGAACAGCACTCTGAGTCCGACGGGCGAAGTTAGAAGATCGGTTTCCATGCCAGGGCCGATTGGAGGTGGAACGCCTATTCCTGCGATGAAGACTTTGGAATTTAAATCAACTCGTAGAGAAAGTTCTTACAAAGTGGATAATTCGCCGAGTATGACGAGTCCTGGACAAATTTCATCGACTTCAGTTCCGGTCACGCCTCGGACCGAAACCGTTAAGCCCAGTGAATGCGTGCCGGACGGCGCGCCGGATATCAAAGACCTTGGTGGAAACTCGAGATCCTTCATGTCGAAGATCTTCGGGAACAAGAAAGAGGAGGATGAGAGACCCGGGACTAATTTTGGCACACCCCTCACCAGCGTTGAAGACTTTGTACCTGACGATGGTATGCTCGACAGGTCATTCCTGGACGACACGCAGCCGTCGCCTCAGAGGACACAAAATCAGAATCGTGATTCGGATAGGTAAGTTTAATCATTATTACTTGATTAATCATTTTTGTAATGTCTATTACAAAAATGATTAATCATTTCAAATGATTAAACTAGACATTGAACAAAACAAAATATTACAAAATACATATTTAACATTCTAGCGACACGGAAACGGCGAATCCTCTTGTCGCCGGCTACGAGGACGATCTCTCGTCCGCGGACGAAGCTCCGAACCCCGTGCAACCTTCACCCGGTCTGCTCGCGGAAAATCCACTCAGCAAGCAAAAGCACAAACGCGAGTTGTTCGCCGTCATCGAGTCGTCTCACGAAATGCCCCAGGATTCGACGACGAAGCGGGATTCGATATCGTCAACCGAGCAAGAGCTCAGACGCGTCGGTGTCGACAATCCAGACGTTAATCCAGAAGACGCGACGAATACCGAGGCGTTCGATACTTGGCTGAGTCGTGACTCGAAGTGGCGACAGAGTCCCGAGGGTGGCGAGGATGTTTGCAGCAGCACCAGCACGAGGAAAGATCGTCTAGAATTGAGCGATAAGAGTTTAGACGTCAGCATGACGAGTTCCAACGTTCATCTCGAATTGCTCGACAATGCTAGTATTCGCCAAATGAGCTCGAATGGGAGCAGCCCTGTGATGAAGGACAAGAAGAAACACAAAGAAAAAGTAAGCTGATGTGTGATTTTATAAAAAAAACAGCTTCGCAATATTTATAATTTTTTAAGGGGTTACATCCAGTCATCGGCCGAAAAAAAGCACGTTTTTTTGAATTTTTTTTTGGGATACTGATTGCAGTTTTCGAACCGTTTCTTTTTCCATAGTGAAGGGTATATTGTTTAATATGTTTCATAATTTTTGTAGTGTAAGAAAATCACAAATGGAGTAGATATAATATATTTTACGGACCGCTGTCCAGAAAAAGGCCTTCCACGGTGACCACCAATTTTTTCAAAAAAATTTACAAAAACTGGCCTTTTTTTCGGCCGACTACTTGATGTAACCCCTTAAGGGATTACATCTACTCGTCGAAAAAAAGCATGTTTTTTTGAATTTTTTTTTGGGAAAATGATTGCAGTTTTCGAACCGTTTCTTTTTCCATAGTGAAGGGTATATTGTTTACTATGTTTCATAATTTTTGTAGTGTAAGAAAATCACAAATGGAGCAGATATAATATATTTTACGGACCGCTGTCCAGAAAAAGGCCTTCCACGGTGACCACTATAACTTCTACACCGATCATCAGAAGTAAAAAAACCAAATAGATTAAGTTTTTGTATCGTATTATCTAGTCTTTGATCGAAGGATTTGATAAAATATTAATTTTTGAAAAAATGGTCAGCGGTTGAAAGTGAAAGTCTAAATTTCTTTGAAAAAATCACTTCATTTTCCTCGATATAAAAAAAAAACTATGCATCGAAAAAAAAATCCTTCGATCAAGGACTGCATTTTGATATAGAAAGAAAGTATGCAAAAGGTCAAGTAAATCGATCGACTCGTTTTTGAGATATCGTGGTCACCGATATTGAAAGAGTTGTTCCGAGAAAATACTGACTGGACGTAAACCCTTGAAGGGTTTATAATCAAAAAATTATGAAACATAGTTAAAAATATACCTTTCACTATGAAACAAAAAACAGAGCGAAATCTCCAATCGTTTTTTCAAAAAAATTCACAAAAACTCGGCCGACGACTAGATGTAACCCCTTAAGTGAAATTTCCTACAGTTTTATTATTAGTTTTATATTATTTTAAATTTTATTATCATACATTTGTAACCGAATGGTATTTTTGACAGAGCGAAGATAAGGAAAAACGAAAAAAAAAGAAGTCAAAGGACAAGGAAAAGTCTGAAAAGTCTGAGCGAAGAAAGAAGCGTTCGTCGAATCGAGCCCGTGAGGACAAAAGAGAGCGCGACGAGTTTGAGGAATTTCTCAACGGTTCAGCCCCCAGAGTGACCGGCATCGACGTCGCCTACGAGGCGATCTAGCTTCGTTCTCAATAAAAGAAGGAAAAACCAATTTTCCTTCTGAAATTTCGAGACGATTGCTCTTTATATAACTATACTCCTCCTGCCGTTTATTGAAGCATTTCTTCGCGTATAACTTGTATAACTTTCAATAACGATGGAATCGGCATGTTCAATTCCTAAGAGATATATTCTCAACGCGAACATAACGCAAAAAGACTTTGTTGAGCAATGAAAAAAAATGCAAACTTTAATATCTCTCATATCCATGCATAAGACAAGAAAATATCATATATTAATCGAAACACGAGGAGAAGAAAAAAAAATGTTTATTTTTACGTTACGTTATTTTCATCAAATGTTAACTGTAACACTAGTGTATTGCGCAGAGTGTCCCGGAAGTGTTGAAGCTCTGACAGACATTCCAAAATTTGGAATAGAAGATACGAGTTTCGAAATCTGTCTACCCTCCACAGCTTCTACAATTAGTCTTCCAGGACAGCCTGTACACATATATATATATATACATTATTATACATATATATATATATATATATATATATAAAAATTCTACCGTTGCATTATTACTACGTTACCTCGAGAATCATTGTAACTCATCGTACATACATCATTGTTGCGGCTTCATGTTAATAAATGTATATTTATAAAAAAATTTGAGCGATCAGCGATAAAATATTTATAAATTCTTTTTTTTATTTTGACTCACGTGGTTTCAAATTTTTGAACTCGAATTAAATGGGAAATACCAAATAACTTTCTTATATATAAATAAAAAGCGAGTTAACAAAGTTCTACTGACAATAAAATTTTTTCGGAAATAATTGACAGCAAAAGTGTACGTTTGCTTCTATTTATTTTTTTTTTGTTGCATGCGAGTATCGTTTGATCGTCGATTCGACTGGCGCGTCTCTCGCGCATGATCACTCGAGATTCGAGATCATACGAAATCATGGTTCCGCGGATGGAGCCTCGTCGTTGCCTCGTGAGAAAATTCTTTCATTAATGCGAAACGCAATAATTCGAAGCCGTATTATCGAAGCGTTTGTATCATCGAGGATTTGGATAAAGGAACAAAAGCGTTAAAATGTCTCTCTGCATACGGAGCATATCAAACAAGCTAACGCCTTTTGTAGGCACGAGAAAACCGATAACTCACTTGGATCGCCAGCTGCCAAAACACGTAAAGGAATCGTCGGCTTTCCTTCAGGAGGTAATTAAACTAATTTTTAACATAATTCACAAAAATATCGATCGAAGTTTATACGAGAAATCAAATTATTATCTATTAACGTTTCTTTTGATTTTCGCAGCATAGTAGACATTTCGTACTTTTCTCATACTAATTATTCGTAATCTTGGTTAACCTTATATTGCTTATGTAAGCAGTGGGTAAATGAAGTTTACGTATTTCTGACTTAAAATCTCAATGATATATAAAAATTTAGTTGTAAAAGTAAAAAATGAAAGTTTTTTTTTAAAGCATAAAAAATTGGACATAGTTGTAACAGTAGTATGTACTAATTTTTTTTACGTTAAGTTGCCAAAAAATAAATTTTTGTTTTTTAATTATTAGTTTCTTGCTGCTGGCGTGACAGTTAATCGAGGCGGAGTACCTGAACCGGCAGTTTTGTACAAACCAGGACTAGAGTCATTGGCAAATTCAAAAAATATAGTTACATGGAATTATAAACTCAAGCGAGGAAGCATTTACGTTGGAAGGAGCAAGAAAGAAGCTACTAAGGAATTAAATAGGTTTTCCAATGGAGTTCGTACGGAGGCAATGGAGAGTACTGTTTTCTCAGTTGGGGCAAGCAGGTCTGCCCAATTGGAGGAAAAACAGGAGCAACCGGCTGATAACGAACATGGACGACCATCGCAAGAGCAATTGGATCATGTGTTTAAAACGCTCGAAAAGGATGTAAGAAGATTTTAGTTTAGTCATCTCAAATCTCAAAATTCTCTCAACTTAAGGAGGTTCTGTTGCTTCATGCTGGTCAAATCAGTAACTGTTTTTTCGCGTTTTCAAATAGAACTGAATTCAACATATTCCCATATCTGATAAATCTTCTCAATTTGAAAAATGATTTTTTCATTTTAAACATTTCCACATTACACAAAATAAACAAAAAAAATTATTTTATAGTGTTAATTTGATTCACTTTCTTGTATCAATTAGTATGGAAATGTCAACGAAATGGTACTTCAATGAGTGAATAATTCTCTCAGAACTTCGGTAACTGTAATTTTTTATGTGAGAATCTCAATCCTTATAGTCCAAG
>JAPYYX010001638.1:0-24681 GCA_030522605.1 Cremastinae sp. B BG-2022a
GTGAATTTTTTACGAGAGCCATACACTTTTGATTACATTGAAAAGTTACTTGGGATGTTTTAACTATTTTTTTCTTATTTAAAAAATTAGCGTCAAAATTACTCTTTTTTCTCGTCCATTTTATCGCATCAATGAGGCTCATCTTCCTTACTTTAATGAATTTCGTGAATTTTTTACGAGAGCCATACACTTTTGATTACATGAAAAGTGTACTCGGGATGTTTTAATTATTTATTTCTTATTTAAAAAATTAGCGTCAAAATGACTCTTTTTTCTATTCCATTATCGCATTAATTGGGCTCATCTTCCTTACGTCAATGAATTTCGTGAATTTTACATGAAAAGTGTACTCGGGATGCTTTAATTATTTAAGGGACAGATCAATTTGATTCTTCAATAAACTATATCATTTCTTTTCCGGTACAATTGCGATATTAATTATTCGGTGAATGTTAATTGATGGGAAATTTTACCTAGTTACGCGATACTTCTCGTGATCATCGCGAAACGTTAAATATGCGTAAATTCGCGCACAAATTATTTCAATGGTAAATGCATCCTCAGTAATTTCTCGCGAGGTGAATTTCACCTCACTCCAACATATTCCTCTGTTTATTGGCAGATGTATGTACGTAATGGCTAATCGATCGAAAATTATTTCTTGTGAACGAATTATAATGCAATGAGCACGTGAAATTTTTTCAATTGAAGATAAAAATTTTTTTTTTTAATATTTTTCGGTCTTTGAAAGATTTTATTAAAAAATGTTTCTCGAGCTGCGAATTCGACGTTGATTTAAAAAATTGAGATTTCAGGGCGTTACGAGAGTTTCCGCTCCGATGCGTGGGCGCGCGACCGGCTGCCGATTAGTTTCAAATTCGAATCAATTTTGCCGGCTGTCGTTGAGGTATGCAACCGCAACGAGAGCGAGAGTTGAACATAATTAGTAAACGTACGATATTTCGACAAACCCTAATTACACCGAAGTGACAGCTGGAACAATTTATGTTTTCGGTTTCCCATGTACACACGTGACGTTAATAACGTTTCATCGAACAGGATATTTTTTTCTGATTTATATTCGCAACTTTTCGATTAAAATTTCAGCCCCGGACGAGAATGCTGACGCAATTTTCCAATAATTGTCCAAAGATTAAGTTAAAACTTAATTCCCTCACGGTCTCATCCAGGTTCAACGAGGCTTTGCCGGTGATATTTCAAAAAAAGAAGAAGAAGAAAAGGAGCGAATAAAAAAAGGTATATAATGCAATTTTGTTCCAGTTCTTTGTCACGAGTAAGTAGGGCACACGGCCAAGCCCATTTGCATTTAAAACGTAGGAAAGAGAGACCTCTCTTTTGGGAGTCCCTTTATCTCCTCCCTCTTCCCAATTTATACATCCAACTTTTTTCTCCGTTCCCATATATTTTGGCAATATGCTAATTAACGGTGAATTCCAGAAAAAAAAATTGCAGACACCGGTTCATCAATCGGAAGCTTAATGAACATTAATAAATATTTATAAACAATAGTAGGGGAGGGGGGGCAAAATGGGGTACTTAAGAAAAATTTCCGATTCCAAGGGTTTAAATATGCTGAATTTTTTGTTTTTTAATCACAATTGAAGGAATTTTTTGTTTTTTAATCACAATTGAAGGAAACAAATTCCATTTTCAACTGTAATAAAATTTTCATATGAGAAAAAAAAATTTTTTCAGTTGTCAAAATGGGGTATCTCTGCAAAAAGTACGAAAAAAAATTTTTTTCTCATAATTTGTTAAGTTATTATTAGCTTTGACGTCTTCTTTCAAGTAATTAATTGATGATTTATATTCATTTTTGTTTAAATGTGTTTCATTACCAAAGAAAATGGTCTTTTTCGATCTGCTATGTTAATTGATTTTAATTTTCACCAAATTTTTGGGGTCCCCCATTTTGCCCCTCGTACTCCATTTTGCCCTCCCCTCCCCTAATTATAACATTTTTTAAATTTTCAATTTAATTTTTAAATTTTTTTTCCAATTTCTCCGTTCTTAATCTAATAAGAAATATAAGAAATTTATTATGGACAATTTCAATGATAACGATTCTTAATTCATATCGCATACATTTTTTTACACTGTGGCAAAAAAAAATTAAAAATCTCAACACGATCGAGAAAAATGATATACAAAATTGTCCGTAATCACGAGATCTCACGTGCTCCTCCATCATTTTTCTTACGTCGCTAATGTTCCGAAAAAGAGAAAGGAGTGAAAATTACAAAGCAATAATCGATTTCACCGGAAGAAAACAAAATTAATGTACCTTCCTCTTTCCAATGGAGAGAGGATAGAACAACTTTTTCTCGTCCGTTCGCGAGAGTTCGAGAAGAATCAAATTTCAACGAGATAAACCGATTGCGAAAGAAGAATGCAGTTTAAAGTACGGAAATTCTGGATTTTTTTTTCTCTCTCTTCAATCGGAAAGAGTCAAAGTTTATAAAATTTATGGAGAAGCCATGGATTCTCGCATTTTCCCGATAGAATGTTCGATAAATCTTTTCCTCAAGGGATATACATGTTTCCTACGTGTATATTCGTGTGTCTTCAACGTCCCCGTGATTGTGCAGAAATTGAGAGTGTCGTCCCTCGGGATTTTCAAAAGCAAAACTTCCGGGGTCGTCTTGTCTTTCCATATCGGATCGGAAACTCTCAGAAATCGCAAAAGCGTTTCCACAATATAACTGTGCGTACAGTGTCTTCTCGTACACTTGTATGGAGTGAAGGAAGCGAATTGAATACCGTTAGTATGAATATTAGCAAGGAGACCGAAGTACGCCCACGCAAACGAATGTCTCCCGTGACCGCGACAAATCGTAAAATCATTCACGTTCCTCGAGCAACACTTGCGATCAAATAAACTTTATTACCACCGGAAATTGGATTATACGCGTGCACATAATATTAATATTCATGCGAATTCCGTGTGGATCATTCGCCTCCCGAAAGTTTTCGGAGTTTGGGACGGAATGCACTTGGGAACGCACTTGGACCTTGAATCGTCCGGTGACGTAACGAATTTTAATCTGGAATCGCCAAGGGTTGATGCAAATTTATAGTTATCATAATTTCAATCAGAAATTAATATTAAAAATGTTTTTTAATTGTAATTTATGTTTTTTTGATGATGAACAAATTTTTATGATCATCTGCACATTAAAGATAAACTGGAGGTGTAATGCCTGTTGGACTTTTCCACTCTGAATTGTTAAAATTTAGTCTTTTTTCTGTTAGAAGGTTGCAATTTTTTATTGGGATATTTAGAATGATATTCAGTAAGTTTCTAGTGTTTCATCAACAATTTTCATATTATTTATTGTTTGAACAATTAAAAAACAAACATTTTAGAGAAAATTGTTTAAACTGGATTATTAACAATTTTAATGTATACTGACAGTAGAAAAAAATTATCAACAAAACCTCATCGTTTTAATCAATTTTTACGTACTATTAGAGAGGAAAATTCGTTTTGCTGTCATAAGTCGATAATTTCTTAAAAACTGTAAAAACTGTTTAATACAAGTTAATGAAATTTGGCAGAAAGATTCTTTAATATTTAAACATTTTGAGAAAAAATTAACAAGTAACTGCTACCGTTTTTTTCAATATTTATAGCTTATTGTAAATTCGTTTTTGATGAATCTGCATAAAATTGTGTAGAATATTCAATTTATTATACTTTTGAACCATTTAGTAAATTAAATTGAAATTTGCACAGAAGCATTAGAGTTCTATTATCAGTGACTGGTTAAATTTTCAGATTTTTATCACCGTTTCGTTATCTCCAGCAAATCCACAACAAGAACGAGGATTTTACTGTGTCACACGTACAATTTGCAAAACGATAATTAATTCCCATTTCACATTAACGATCGCAATCATAAATTAATACTTCAAAGGAAATTTACGTAATTAACAATAAACGATAATTACGTTACGATAATTATCGTTTATTGTTAATTACGTTGTGACGTGACAGTAATTGATTATAATTATTGATTATAATCAATAATACTAATTAATTAATCATATTAATCAATACTAATCAATAATACTAATTAACAAATACACAGTATTGATTATAATCAATAATACTAATTAACAATTACACAGTATTGATTATAATCAATAATCCTAATTTACAATTACTGTAATTATAAATTATTATTTCACATAAAATTCATCGCTGTCTTGAAATCAAATCGAAGCCTCGCCTGCAAATTTTTGATAACGAATTTTTTCATTATCATCCTCGCGTAAACCTGACAAGGATCCTGCATCGACTGATGAAGCGCGGCCTCACGTTTCGTGAGAACGAGATTGTTCCAGGGTGACCAAACGTCGTCAGGACGAAATCGCACGAGTATGAGGCGATAGAGATCGTCGCATTCGGAAATTCCGGATTTACCGTGCCACACGTAATTGACGAGACGATAAATGATTCTCGAGTCGACGATCCACGCCGGGCTTTTATCGCTCGATCCCAAATTTCTCTCCCGTATTCTTAGATCCTCGAGCATTATCTCGTACGGTTCGTAAACTATTTTAGCCTCCTTGCCCGGTTGAATTTTACGACAATTCTCGCAAGTCGTCAAAAGTTCGCAGCTCGGCGATACGATCCGGGCCGAGAGATCATCGATCGTCAGGAATTTTCCGCATCTTCGGCAGATTCTCGAGAAAGCATCCTTCCGGAAATCGCGGGGAATCCGCGAATTATACGAGTCGCGGGGAATCTGCGAATTATACGAGTCGCGGGGTAATCGCTCCACCGGTGCGCAAAAATTCACGACGAGACGGAGCAGGCCGATCGTCAAACGATTTCTCAACGACTCGGTCGTTCGCTCGTCGCGGATCATCGCCAGGAGCTCGATCTCCTGGTCGACGAGGCAAACGAGATCCCGACCGCGATCGCACGTGTGCTCGGACACGTACTCCCGAAATTTCTTCAGTACCTCGATCCTCGCGGTCCCGGTGATTTTTTCATCGGCGAGTAATCGATAAAAATCCCGACACTCCCTCGCTCTCCTCACCCTGAGAGTATCGACGAGTATCTCGCCATTCGAGGCACGCCAGACCTCGGGCTCGGCGATCCTGTCGAGATACTCGAGGCGCCTTCGTTGCTCTCTCTCGCCACGTAGCCTCGCCTTTATCGTCTCGATGGATCGTAAAATTTCGATCTCCCGCCGCAGCGCGTTCGCCCTCGCCGCCAATTTACTCGAGCCGAAAAAATCACGCTCCAGCCGGGCGTTCTCGTAAAATCGCCAGCGCTCGAGGACGCTCCCGACCATTTCGAAATCCGTACGCTTCCTCGGCGCAACCGCATTCATTATCTCGAATTCGCTGGCGCGACAGCCACGCAGCCGATGAATCTTCTCCGGCTTCGGCGGGGTCGGGGCTCGCGTCTCGCGCGACAGAAGGGCCAGAGCCTCGATGTCCATCCGAGTTCTGTACGCTCTGCACGTGGAGAAACAGAGAACACGCAAATTTTTACAGACGATTTATTTTCGTTTGATCTCCTCGCATCTCCTCGGAATATTTTTGTTCGATCAAACTTTTTTATTGTCCGGTTGAGAGTTATTTTGATTGTCCAAGAGTTTTCGAATCTCGTGAGATTCTTTATGGGAAATATTTTATTGAGAATCAATTATGTTTTTGCTGATTTGAGTGATTACATTTTTGAGGATATAAATGCAAAGTTAAAATGATCTGGCAAATTTCCCAGCTCGTGGGATTCAGAGATTCAGAGTTTTTTTCTCTTCGTCTTGGGTTTGTTCTTTTTTATCGTATTTTGTCTATCTCGAGACTCACCTGTAGCACTTCTGTATCTTGATGGCAGCTTCCTCCTCCAGTCTGCGGATTTAAATTTAACGAAATGAATATCTGCCTCTAAATTAGAAATGTCTTGAATAATTAATGAGGATTCGAATTTATGAAGATATGGATGTGCATACGGTGGAGTAAAATGTATTTCGATTTCACGTTTCTCGTGGATATTTCTACTGGACGTATGAAACGAAAATAGGGAATGAAAATAGACGTGTTAGTGTGGATCGATCGAATTTTTCCGTTATTCCAAATTTTCACATTCGTTTGCTCGAGCAGAGAAATTAAGGATGAGCTGGAAGTACAATCCTTGACAAAAATGACTTTTCTGTACTGAATTGTTGAAATTTAGTCTTTGTTTTTCTGTTAGAAAGTTGAAAATTTTTATTGTGATATTTAGAATGATAATTTCTAATGTTTCATGAAAAATTTTCGTATTATTTATTGTTTAAACAATTAAAAAACAAAAATTCTAGCCAAAATTATTTAAACTTGGTTATCAATATTTTTTATGTGTACTGACAATAGAAAAAAATTATCAACAAAACGTCATCATTTTAATTAGTTTTTACGTACTTTCAGAGATGAAAATTTGTATTGTTGTCATAAGTGGATAATTTTTTAAAAATTGTTCAGTACAAGTTAATAAAATTTGTCAGAAAAATTCTTTAATATTCAAACATCTTGAGAAAAAATTTTCAAGTAACTGCTTTTCTTCAATATTTATAAATTATTTATGTCTTTTTCGATAAACCAGCACAAGAATACGTAAAATAATCAATTTATTATAACTTTTAAACGATATGAATGGAGTTGAAATTTAAACAGAAGCATTAAAGTTCCATTATCAGTGACATTCCATTATGGTGAAATTTTCAGATTTTTACCAATGTGTTGAGTCAACTCCAGTACATCCTTACTATTCATATATAAATTTTCAAATACTTCCTTTCACGAAACTAGGATCTTATCATTCGAAGAGAACTGAACATTTTTTTTTATATCTTTACAATAAAATCAATGAATAATATTTTTCGTATAAATTTTTAAATGCTACGTTTGAATTCGCTCCGAGCGAATTGGGTTCGATGATTCGGAGAGAAATTAAACTCTTGCCAAGCCGATATACTTTGTATGTATCTGGCAAATTTGATACGATAAGAGCTCGAATTCGAGAACAGCCTCAATCATGAGTACAGCCAGAGGAAACGAGGTCGCATTGTCGTTTTTACAATTCCTCCTCTTCCTTTTTTATTCTTTCATCCAATTTACTTTATTCTCAATCAGAATATATCTCCCGCGGCTTATCTTGATTTAATCACGCTGAACGTTGCGCGACGATAACGAGACGCGAGCGCGATTCGATGACGGCATCGTCAATGAAAATGAATAAATAATACGATGAATATGTACAACACCGCATTTCCATTTTCTTCTGATTTATTTATCACCAAATAAAGTCAGTCCGCCTCATTTGTCCGTACGAACGACCAAATGTCAATTTCGGGATAAAAGTCGCGAGCGTCCGAATTAATTATTCATGCTTCGTTTTTTTTTCTATGCTCTCTCGTTAGTCAAAAATAATGATGGAAAATTCTCGTGATCCGGTCCTCGAGTTTATCTCGATTTGATCGTACCTTGATAAATTCGTTCGAGCCGCGTCGTGACGCGAGCGGTCGTCCCGCGAGGTAAATTCGAATTCGGTCTCTCCGTCCTCGGGTTTCGTCCGCGTCTCATCGCGACGAGGAGTTACCAATTTATCCTGTATATCCGGAAAACAGGACGTCTGACTCGCTCGTTCGCAAACGACGCTCGTGTACGCGGAACGACTCGAGGCGATCAACGCTCTTGTCGTCCTCATCGTCGTACCAGGAGCGCAGTCGTCCTCTGTTCTTGCGATCACGTTCGAGCCCTGGGAAAAGGAAAAATCCTTCTCGTCTGATGTCTCCTCCCACTCTCGTTTTTCTTCCTCCTTGGTCTCGCTCCTCTTTTTTCTCCCTCTTGAATAAACGACGTTATCCCTCGGGCACGTTTGCGTGCGAGCGTCGTGATACTCCGCACCGGTGACGACATTTCTCCATCCACCGAGAAAAGGCTTCGGGTGGGAACGATCCACTATCTCAACCACGATAACCATCCTCGAGAATATCTAAAAAGAAACAATTTTTTTTTTTTTCGTTTTTATCTGAAATTTTTGAGCTGTCCTTGAAATAGAATTCTCGTTATCTCTCGTTGTCAAAAAATAACGAAAAACTTGATTTTATCAACGAATTGTGAATGCTTGTTTCAAGGATGGAAAGAAAATCGTATCGGGGCTCGTATAAAGGTAAAGAAATGTGTAGATTTGTTGAGCAAGTAGTACAAGTCGAAGTTTTGTCTGACCAAAATTGACCCAGTAACCATATCGAGTATCGAAAAAAAATTTATTTTTTTAATCTCATATGTATTGTCCTTAAAACAGTATAAAAAGCTGCAAAGAACAAATTATCACTCATCAAAAAATTAGTTGAAAAATCAGTTTTATCACAAATTTATGAACTCAAAAAATTTTTTTTCATTTTTTATCTCAAATTTTCGAGTTATTCTTGAAATAGAATTTTCTTTATCTCTCGTTGTCAAAAAAATAACGAAAAACTTGATTTTATCAACGAATTGTGAATGCTTGTTTCAAAAATGAAAAGAAAATCGTATCGAGGCTCGTATAAAGGTAAATAAATGTGTAGATTTGCTGAGCAAGTAGTACAAGTAGTACAAGTAACCATATCGAGTATCGAAAAAAAAATTTATTTTTTTTATCTCATATGTATTGTCCTTGAAACAATATAAAAAACTCGAAAGAAAAAATTATCACTCATCAAAAAATTAGTTGAAAAATCTGTTTTATCACAAATTTATGAACTCAAATAATTCATTTTTATTTTTTATCTCAAATTTTTTAGTATTTCTTAAAATAGAATTTTTGTTATCTCTCGTTGTCAAAAAATAACAAAAAACTTAATTTTATCATCGAATTGTAAATACTTGTTTCAAAAATGGAAAGAAAATCGTATCGGGGTTCGTATAAAGGTAAAGAAATGTGTAGATTTGTTGGCAAAAATTGACCCTGTAACCATATCGAGTATCGGAAAAAAAATCATTTTCTTTTTTTATCTCATATTTATTATCCTTGAAACAGTATTTATATACTGTTTTTATATTATATAAAATTAGAAAATATTAGATTATCACTCCTTATAAAAAAATTAACTAAATCTGCTTTATCTGTTTTATCACAAAATTATAAATTCTCATTTAAAAACGTAAACAGTATTAGAGCTTGTATAAAGAAAAAGAATTGTGTATATTTGTTAAGCAAGTGGTGCGAGTCGATAAGATTATCGTGGTTCGCGGTTGCGTCTGACCACAATTGACCCTAACCACTAGGAAATGAGGGTAAAACGATGTCTGGCGCGAATTTAGTGAATGCGGTCGTAGAACGATGTTTCTATTACGAAGAAAATAAGATTAGCTCATTTACCTTTAATTTTATGAATTGTCCAATTATTCCAGAGTTAATTAATTCCATCGAGATTAATTACACGTTTTTCGATCTTGACCCTTATTCTTTCACGAAACGGACCTTTTCCACTGTAAGCCTTTATTATACTGACATTCGAGCAAAAATTTATTTCGGACACTCTTTTCACGAGAAATAAAATAAGGAAGGAAAGTTTGAATGATAATGACTCTCGTGTACTTTCCTCTCTTCAAACCTTTCCCTTTTCAATAATTTTCTCTCTCATCAGACCCACGCAATGTGAGTCTGAAAAATGAATGAGTTGATCCTCCATTAATTTGGCAAAGTTTGCTCGGATCTTTTTCACGTGGAAACACGACGCGGAAGAACTTCGTCCCACAATTCTTGCTCGACGTTAATTATTAATGTCCGTACCCGTAACCCAACGAGGTACGACTGGCAAAGCTTGGCTAACACACTCCCTTATTCTCAAAGGATTGCATTGCTCCGGAGAATGCCAAGCTCCACCGAAAAATTGACACACATTCGTATCTATTTAAACACAAATTTCAGAGGAAATAACCGGAAAGAAAACTTACCTCAGTTTTTTCATTTACAATTTTTAATTTTTATGTCCTTCGTCGCTCCACGTAAAAATTCAACTTACGATTCATTTTTTAAATTTACTCTGTAGAGGAAAAATAATTAATATTCGTCAAAGAATATTTTTGTTGCAATTTTAATTAAATTATAAATCTTTTGTTTAAAAATTTTGAATTATCAAACGTTCTCGGTAGTATTGATTCGAATTTGTAAAGCTTAATGTGCTTTTCCCTTTAGTTTTGAAGGCATCGAAACCTTTTAACACAAACTACATGCAACTCTGGTGATGTTAATTGCAAGTTACAGATTTTGACCTACCGGATTAGGTCCTCAGGTAACGAGAATACTGAAAATCACATACGAATCCTGAACTCAATAAGCTTACGTTCCACTCTCGTAATACGAAGCTCTACACTCGTGAGCTTGAGGGAAACTGCCAGTTGCCCGTGGATACGTTAACAAATGTTTGGTCGATTTTTTCACATTTTCACACTTTTCTTTGGATACTCTCTCCAGTTATTAATTCATAGTTAAAATATTTTGGTAATTACAAATCTAAAATTTGCAATATTTTTTCTCTTGCAACATTTTATTGCATTTCGAGTTTGATACATTTTTTGACAATATTTTAATATTGATAAATCTAATATCGTCAGCAATATCTTTTCTCATTATTTCTGAATATTTTTCTATATTTCGGGCTTGAATGGTGCATAATCTTGCCGGTCCTGGATCATGTAATATCGTCCAGAAAGTCGGAACTTTTCTTCGAACCTGATCAGTTCACTGGAGAAGAAATATATGAACAATTTCGTTAAGATATTTTCATTTTTTCAGAATTTATACTTTAAAAAATGAGACTGTAAAAAAAGACAAAATCGTACTCGAAATGTGTCTTGGCTATTTGGTGAGCAAGATAAATCTTGTGCAGCAACCGCTTCGAATAAAAGGACTCGAAGTTTTTGACGTAATAATGAGTCTCGGCCTCTTCGCTTGTCAATAAAATGCAATTCCACGGCGACCATTCCTCATCGATGTTGAATCGAACCAGCAGCAGATTGAATATGTCATCGCTCTCGCTCACGATGGAATGCCCGTGCCATATATTATTAACGAGATGATAAATTCCGGGCTCTCTTATGACGTAGAGCAAACTCGAGTAACAGTTTCGTCGCTGCTCGTCCGCTCGTATACCGTTGAGCAAAAACGTGTACGGTCCGTAGTCCGCTTTGTCAATGTTTTGCTGGCGCAGCCACGAACAACCTGCCGTTTTGAAAAAAGTTGCAAACTTTCAGAAGACAAATTCAACACAGTTACAATGCGTCCCTTACGTTTGTCCGTGTCAAATAATAAAAATTACATTTTTCTCATGTTCTGTTTCCGATTCTATTTCTCATGTTCTTGGAACTCGATAAAAATGTATGCAAATTATATTTTTTATGTTTTTGTTGCAAACTCTCATATTTCAACGTAATAAGAAAAACATTTACATTTCTTGTGAAAAATGTTTGTGTGTTCTGTAGAACGATGCCCAAAGAAAACAGTTGGATAAAAATTCAAAAATCAAATGAATATTCACGTAATAAAAAAATTCGTAGCCAATTATTCACTTACTCAGACAAAAAGATAATTTTTTCATCCTAACGTGAGCAGCAAAAGATTCGTAAGGTAACATTTTCAAGCAACCCCTGCACAATAATTTTCTCGTGCTTCGAGGGAGAGCCAAAATTTCCGGATTCGTCGGATCTTCGTTGATAACGCACGTGCAACGTCCCAACTCTTTAACGACGTTCAAATACGCGACTGTCAAATGAGAATAAAAATCTCATAAATTCACGAAATTACTCATAAATTTTTCTGATAATTTTACCAGATATTCTTTGACGCAAATTATTGAGCCACTTGCTCTCGACCCCGCTCGAAATCAAAGCCATTTCCTGATCGAGGAGATTTACTAAATCCTCAACGACCATGCAGTTGTGACGTTTAAAAGAATTTCTCAGCAGAATGAGCAATTCGATCCTTTCTTCCGGAGTCTCGTAATCTGCCATCAAATTCTCGTAAATTTTTTTATACTCCCGAGCTTTCTGTACTCTCAGCGTGACCATTTCCACTTTCTTTGCTTTGTAGCCGTGCCATCGAATCGGTTTGCAGTGGAAAGTCAAGAATCGTAGACGCTTGTTTTCACGTCGCTCCATCGAAGTTAAATAACGATGTTTTTCCAGCGATCTCAGCATCTCCGTAGTTTCCTCGAGAACCCGACAATTTTCCGCTCTCCTCGGTCCGGCGAATAGATTCTTCGAAGCTTTTTCAAAACACGATGAACGCCATCGATCGATGAGCTTGAACAGCTTGCCGAAATCGCCTCGCGAGCGAGGAAACGTCTGACGTATTATTTCAATCTCGTGACGCTTTCTGAATAAAATAATAAATAAAAACTCTGAAACTAAAGTTATTAAATTCGTGCAGGACTCACTGCAAGGCACGAGCTCTTTCCATCTCCAATTTTTTGCACTCTTCCACTTTACTCCTGTAGTCTCGCGCCCATTCCTTGATATATTTGAGCAACCGATAAGCGCGATAAAATTTTTGAATCCTCCGCGCGTGACCGTCGAGATCCAGCTGCTTCGTCCGATTTTCCACGTCCACATAATGTTTCGGAGTTATGTGAACGTCCGTAGAACTCGGGATGTACAAATCCTTCCTGAAAATAAAAATCGATTATTCATCAGGTAATTTACCGTTGCTTTTACCAAATGGAAAATATTCAAAGTAACCTCCATGTCTGCGTTGCGCAGTGACGAACAGTCTGACAGGCAACGTGCGATACTTCTGTGCATTGAATGTCTCGAGATTCCCCCGCGTCTTTCTTCTCAACTATCTTTGGACTGGTTTGCGACCACGCGTTCAAATATTCGATGTTGGTCAATTTGTTTCGGTATCCACCGAGGAATGGCTTGGTGATGCGACGATCCTCGATTTCGGTAATCAAAACCATTTTCCTTGAGCAAAGCAAATATCAGAAAAAAAGAAAACGAGAGAAAAGATCAGGACGACGAGAATTTTTTATATTTTTCTTTGATGTTATTTATTAATGATTTTTTTTGCTACACCTCGAAAAACAACCGCGATGGACATATAAATCGTTTACGAGGGATTAAGATTTATGAACAAATGTACATATGCCGATTACGACTATGAAGGAAAATTTTTCAATTGCGATATCTCTGCGTTTCTTTTCTGTTCTTCTGTTTCCTGTTCTTCGTTTTTGCTTTTTCTTCTGTTCATGAAATAAATAGTTAATTTTGTTTCTATAATGTTAAGAGCGACCTTTGCGTTTTACGACTATAGATCAACAAATATTTCGGGATTTTAATTTTCATTTAATGATCACACAAGTTTAATCAATGGAAAGTGTTGATGACACGAGAAATCAAATATTGGCGGCTCTTTGGAATCTTTCTTATGCCCACCGGCTAATAGTTTTACCACGATGTAATTCGTCTTCGTAACTTTTAGGAGATCATTTATCTGCAAAATGAAAAAAATAATTCATTTGAGTATTAAAAATATCGTTCGCAAAAAATTTATAATAATTTATAAAAGTTATAGAATTTTTTATCGTTTTACCTCGTTTACGGTATTTGCATTTCCCGGACAAAGTGACAGGGCGCAGTCCAACGTATTTCTTGCTTTATCGAAATGTTTCCAAGCCGCAACATATTGTCTCTCGCTCGATGCTCCATCCTGACACAAGACATATTTTTTTAAATTTATGAATAACTTTTTACAAATCTCATAATATTCAGGACACTCACGTTTCTTTTCAGCATCTGAGAATTCGTTAGGTCATAAAACTTCTGATAATCCGCCGCAGGCGGTATGAGCAACGACGAGAATGGCAGTAAGCGATGCTCGTACCTGACTCTTTCAGAGTCGAACTGTGATTCGGGTAGTGGAATTTTTCCATCCATCCGAAAGCCGATGAGAGCCTTTAAACAAAAAATAGTCAACAGATTAAAAATTGTTGATGATCCTCCTCAGACTTTAAAAAAATATATATTTACCTTGTAATATCCTCCACAAATATTCTGCAATGCTTGATACATCAACATCTCTAGAGTGAACGGTCTCGGAGCGACTTTTTTCTTTTTACTCTTCGCACTCTTTTTACCGCCTCTACCTTTATGCGCCTCACTGTGAGCTTCTTGTTCCATGAGAAACGTATCTGCTCTCGTGAGCGCCGACACAAGCCAGCCGTACAAAAATTGATAGAGATACCAGAAAATATAATGATACTCGTGAACGGAATAAAGCTCGAGCTCAAAACCGCTCAAAAGGTACATTATCATCACCCTCAATGTGTGATACAAAATCCACGTTCCAAAACAAGCTAAGTGAGGTCTCGACGAGTCATTTTTTAGCGACAGATTGTGCAAATGTTGATCCACTCTTTCTGCCTGTTAAATATATATTTCGATTGAATTAAAATATGTGTGCTTTAAAAAAGAAAAAAATTTTTTTTTAAATTAATGACAAACCTCGTCATGCAATGTTGCAAAATCTTCTAGCAGATGAGCGAGCTTGTCTCTTTGTCGCGCCCTATTATGACCACTCAGTTGCAACAGACTACCGAAGATTGTACTACAATGAGCCAGAAAATTATCAACGTACTCCTTTGCCTGTGGATTCTGTAGCAAAGTGCTCTTCGGCATGAGAGCCGGTGGAGCAGTAAAATTTCTTGCCGCGTCTCGTAATACGTCACTAAAATTTTGTGTACCATATACGCGGTTTGTCGGTAAATAAACTATTTGTAACATCGAGCGCGAAAGAATACAGGGACTCGAGCGTGAAAATTCTAAAAAGAAGTCCTGAAAAAAAGTACATAAGATTATTCATAAGTCTTACAAAATTAACAAAAATTGTATTTGTTTATTCTCGACATGTTGTACGATATTTACCAGTACACTGTGGAATCCTGTACAGCTAGAAATTTTTGTCACAGTTTTTAATCTATTCAACAGCTCATCCATGTACTCGAGGGCTTCAACTCTGGGTTTGATTTTTGTATAGCGAGGAAAAGTCGGTGGTAATAACCTCTGATTGACCATTGGATCAAATCCCATGATGCTTGGATGGTTGGCTAACAATAATGACATCCAAATATTTACAATTTGCAAATCGTTAGAATCAAGAAGAACGTATTTTCCAATTCATCAACTTACAGATTTCATCCGCTTTTTCACCTCGATTAACTGTTTTTATCATTATTTGTATCATGTCTGACGAATTTGCGAGAAGACGTTGACAGTCTATAAGATTTTGCAGCAGCTGTTCTTTTTTGCTCATCAAAGACAATGTTTGATAAAACATTTTTGTGAATCTTATCCTAGTGTAAAGCGCCAAACCATCATTATACTGAAAATTGATAAAATTAGATGGTAATAAAACGATCATTGTATTACAAATAAAAATATTTCATAATTTGAGGAATGAGTCTCACCTGTTTTTCAGTGTCATCATCAACAGGTTTTATCCTACTCTTTTTGTGCAACTCTTCTTCAACTTCTCTGAGCATAGATATAGTTTTCTGTTCCGTAATCTCCAGCTGCAGTCTGTAGCCGTAAGTGACATTTTGAAAATCCTCTTCTTCAAAGACCATAGCTTTGTTGATGCAATTTTTTATAAGTTCTATAATTTTGTATATAGCGTAACAGAAAGTCTTGAGTGTTTTGTCAATGATTTGTCCGGGTTGATGAAGATAGAGGTTCGTGAAGACTGTCTGCGCAAGAGTGTGACCTTCCAGCCATGACACTATGCAGGCATACGTTGAATCTATAATTCCAATGACTTCCGATGCACTCAAATTATCCAATTTTATAGCCCCAGATTCTACAGCTTGCTCGAATGTGTAGGATTTATTGTTTCCTCGGTTGCAGAGCATTCCAGCATCCATTTTTGGGTCCATCATCTCAATAGCCGACATCGCCTCAAAGAGGCCAAACAGACCATCGTGCAGGAGCTCACCAAGCTCCAAGTCTGCAAACATATTCATGAATTTTTCGTACCTTCAATAGACTTTAAAAAATTTTCAAACGGAGCTCAAAACACGTTTTTTTTATTTGAAGAAATTTGAAATTTTGAAATTTGATGTCTAGATTGACACCATTTATGAGTACGAGTTTTGTATCGTATAATTAGGTTATTGTATGAAAATAAACAAGAAGGAAATTTCTTAGAAAATATGAGAATGTAATTAAACGATTATTACCTGTAATTGCATCGGCAAACTCCTTTGTGATGTCAACCCAATTATAGACATACTGGTCGAATCTGCAAGACATATGGATCTTATAAACTAAAAATAATTTTTTTTATTTGACAGAACGATTATTGCAGATCTTCGACTCGTAGCTCACGAACAAACGACAAAATCACAGATAAGGAGGTTATTTTTATAATTCATCAAACTTTTGAAGATCAAATACTATGGGGATTTTTTAGATATTATCTCGTTAAAAATATTTATTTCCGTAAATTATTTTAATAAAAGTCCAGATTCAATGACTCACTGAGATTCCTTGTCATCAGTAACATAAATTCGTTCACCCACCGAGGCTGCCATGTTTTTCCGACTGGAGTGAAGTTAGACGCAATTTCGTATTTGTGTTTCGATTTGATTCTCGAACGTCCTGGCGAAGTCGATTGGCAGAAGTTCACGCTGTCATGGCGTCGATTCAAACGTCAAGTTTTTTGTGATTTGAATTCTGACATTATGCAAATAATAATCTTCAATAAAAACGGAAGGAGTATTATAAAAAAATTATATCTATTCAGTTATCGAGTGTGAATCATAACAATTAAAGATATTTTTCATAAGGACATACCAAAAAGGCTTACAAGGTTACCAAAAATAAACAAAAAAGACCGAACTTGCTCGTACATAGAAAATCGATTTTTTATAAGAAAAAATAGACTTTATTTCTTGATTTTTATTTTTACGAGTACATCGTATATCTAATTATTTCTGTTATGAAATTCTGGTATAGATAAAATTACTTGATTTCGGATGAAAAAATGATAACATTGAAAATTTTTCGAAGTTTTTGCTGCCCTCTCGGAATCGATTTGTGAACGACTTAACGCGCAGTTCACGCTGTCATGGCGTCAATTCAAATGGCAAGTACTCCATGATTCGTGTTCCCACATTTTGCAAACAAATATTATCGACAGATCAAACACGACGAATAAATAATATGAAGACGTTCTGTCTCCTCAATTACCAGGTATGAATCTGAATAATTTAACATATTTTATGAGAACGAATGTGATTCTTCGTAAAATAAACAAAGACCGAACTTGTTCGTAGATAAAGAGATATTCAAGTTTTATACAAAAACAAATATTCACTTTTAGTTCTTTTATTCTTAATTGTACAATTACTTCAGATATCAGTCTATTTTCGTTACACAATTATAGTCAATTTAAAATGTAATTTGATTGAGAAAACTAGTCATAAACACATTGCATAAATCTCTGAATCTTCTGCTCTCTCGCGAAATCGATTTTTGGACGACTCTCAACGTGCACTTTACGTTTTGTCATGACGTCAGTCAAACGCCAAATATTTCATAATCCGTATACTTACTCTCGCACTTTACAACCATTCTCGACAAATCAAATAGAGATAACAATATGAAAAATTGTTTCGTGAATAATCAAATATGAAACTGAATAAATTAAACATTTATTCTAACCTCTTCGTAAGTGATGGAAATACGAAAGTTTTTCATTGCAATTAATATACTTAATTTTATAATTTTATTAAAAGAATTATAATAATTATTATACAGAATTACATTAATTACATAATTATAATTACTAAGAAAAAATCATTGTAAATTTTCAAGTTCATTTGTTCAACTTGTACGCAACACATCATTCACCGGACAGCGAAAAAAAAGTACAAATTGATCGTTACGTCCCATTGATATGCATATTCGTTGATAGGCCGATGAATACGTAAAGCATGTAAATCAGTAAATTCCTCGTTTCGATCGCGCGTGCATCGATTGCGTCTGGAAAAGCGTTTGCGAAATATTCGTGACTTGGCGCGTTATCGTCATCTTGACGTTTGCTCGAATGTCGATCAGGCCTGCGGGGGCTCGGAGTGGGGGGAAAAACCGTTACAGAAAAAAAAGCGGCGCGGTGGGGGGCCAACGGATGAGCGCGAGGGAAAGAAAAATATAAGATCGGGGGGAGAGAAAAACGGGCGCGGGGGGGAACGTCGCGGACTCTTGGCCAAGTCTCGTTCGAGTTAGATGCGGTGCTGCACACACAAGGTGTGTCGAATAAGAAGGTCGCACGCGTCGGGCGTCGAGTCGGTGCACGTGGATCCGACTCGGTGAAGGACGCTGCCGCCGCTCTCTGACCGCAACGCCCTCTCATCTCGGACGAGGAAAACTTTTCGACTGGAGGGGGGGAAACCGCCACGGTGGGGGCACTGGTTACACGTGCGAATCCTTTTAGCCATTGAGCTTCCGTTTGAAAGGTACAGAAATGAAAAAAAAAAAAAATGCCTCGACTAAGATAACTCGACGGTCTCCCGTGACCTCTGTAAAATATTTTCTTTCTTCTGTTTTTTTTTTCGTATGCTCGTTTTGTGTTTAGAGTCAAACTTATCTTCGTACATGCTCGTGCAGGTCCTCTCTCTTCTTTCCTCGCCTCTTATCTCGGAATTGTGGCTTTTTCATGTTACATAAACTTTCAATGCTGTCGGATAATGTATTTCGTACTTCCTCGTTTCCGGTTACTTCAACAATGCTCTCGGAATATATGATCATGGAAAAATTGAAATATCAAGTTTACTGTGTTTTATACAAAGTAATATGAATGATAAAATTGCAATTGAATGAAGAATCCATTAGGAGGGTCTCGGGAGAAGCGGGAAATTAACTCGCAAATGGAAATCGGAAAATAATCGGAATCGAATAAAAATAAATTTTTTTTCTTACTGAATGAACAGATAAAAATTCTAAAAAAAATCTACGTGTCTTCAACAATGCTACGGTTACTTCAACAATGCTCTCGGAATATATGATTATGGAAAAATTGAAATATAAGGTTTACTGTATTTTATACAAAGTAATATGAATGATAAAATTGCAATTCATTTAATGAAGAATCCATTCGGAGTGTCTTGGGAAAAACGGGAAATGAACACGCAAATGGAAATCGGAAAATAATCGGAATCGAATAAAAATACAATTTTTCTTACTGAATGAATAGATAAAAATTCTAAAAAAAAATTCTACGTGAATTTTTCCATGAATGAAAAAAGAATTTATCAATGAATATTCATAAAAAAAATTTTTCTTTCAATTTCGAAAAGTATGTAAAGAATTTCGAAAAAATTCGTGCATTTTATGTTTAGGAACATCCTTGCAAAATCTTATGAAATTCTGATTGTCACTTTCGTTCGAAAATACTCCAATGTCCGTTTCGACGAATTTCTTTTGACAGAATCAGCGTCTGTCAAGTTTTGATGAAGACTAATTTTTCTGCAGCGTGACGATTACAGGAAAAGCAATAATCATACGATTCGCGGAATATGCAAAAATAGTTACAAAATGCACACGGTGGCAATAATTCCACCGAGAACATGTGTTCGAGGTCCCAAGACTTTCTGTTACACATTTTCTCATAAAGCGTCAATGACAGATGTACTATTTCAACTCGTATAGAGTACAAATATAGCACAGCAATAAATCGGTCATTGCAGCGATAAGATCGACACGTGCAACTGAACGAAAAAAAAAAATTTTTTTAATAGTTTTTTTTACATCCAATCGAAATGAGTTTTTTTTCCACTTTGATTAATCGTTTTTCAAACGATTTATTTTTTTTCTCGACGAGAAAAACAGGGGGGGAATGTTTTTCTTATTGAAGTGGGACGAGATGAATTTCGATCGGGAAACGTAAAATTCGTCGAAGGGAATCTCGTGACCATGAGACACAGGAGCGACGGAGGCGATCCCGAGAGTTAAACGTCACCCGCGCATCCGAGACACGTGGCTGTCGTTTCTCCATCGACCTTCCGACACTACGAGCGCAAAAGCCAACAGTCCCAGCGGTTTAAAACCGACGCTGGAGCGTATATCTGTGTTCTCTCGGGTCGCTCCGGAGTACTCGTACACGTATATAGAATTCTGATGACCTACACGCCTCGATCCACGCGCTTCCACTTAATTATTACGTATTTTTTTCCCCCCTTCGCGAGCCGCGTTTCTTTTTCCAACCGCTTGTCCGGCGTTCTCGCGATCTGCACGCGCGCGTTGCATACACACACGCGGACGGTGGCGCGTAATTAGCCGGTCCTCGTGAACAACAAAAAATAAAATAATGAAAGAAATCGACCTTGGCCTGCACACGCGACGTTGCTCCGGTGCATCGCTTTTTTTTTCAAGCGCATTTCACCTTATCGCGATAATCGACGAGCGAGTTTTTATTTTTTTGAAATTCCCGCGCGAACCACTTTGAGGTTTTTTAAAATTATTTTTTTTTTATTGATGGAAATTTTTGCGAATTTTTTGAGGAATTTTTTCTTATTTTTATTTGAATAATTAAGTGCTTGATTTATTGTTTCTAAAATGGATTTAGGAATTTATTTTTGAAATTTTTTAAAACCTTTGGAAGAATTTTTGAAGTTTAAATGTTTTTATTTTTAGATAAACCAGTTTTTCGCCAGTTTTCGAAAAAACGCTTATTATGCGTTGGGTTATTTTGTAAACTGATATAAGTACAGATAACTCAATTTTTACGTCATTCGTCGACGAAATTGATGACCGGGGAAAACCTGCTTTGAAATTCTCAGTACGGTTATTGGACGCCGGTTACTTTTTCGTCAAGCTCGCGACTAATCATTTATTCCAGAAGCTGGCACTTTCTTGCCTCGAGCAGGTGTCTCATTGATTTATAAAATCATCATTTGAGGAAAAAAATGTACTCGACGAGGCAGAACAACATCTCTGCTCATAATTTGCCTACTCGATATTGTTATTCAGATTGGATATTGTTTTTTAGTATTGTTGAGTAGACAAATTTTGGGCAGAGATATTGTTCTGCCCTCGACGAAATAATTGCAGCAATTCGCTTTAAACTCTGATCTATTTCGTCTCTATTTCGTATGCTGAAATATTAATAACATAATTTATATGCGATAAAATTTGATTTTAAAAATAAATTTTAAGCTTTTTTTTTACGTCTAAAAATTTTGAAATTTTTTTATTCGTCAAATTTTTTGTTTTTTGATAAAAAACGAAAATATTTTCTCTTATTGGATTCAAACGGATTTATTGGAGAGATTATTGGTGAGAAGCCACGTGCTCTCCTTTTATACCACGTGTCCGATAACGGATGAGACTTTGATCCGTCCTCGATCAAAATTTTTGCAGTCCAAATTAGAAGTCCACGTGCACGGCAATTAAAAGCGTTCCGCGAATGAAGCTTTACGGTAGATACGGAATTCAAAATTAGACTCCTCGTAGCGCGTGTCGTATGCCGTATATGCGACGCTTGGAAAATCTATCGCTGCGATGATTCATTGAATTCGTTCCCCTCATCGGGTTAATCACACGCGTTCCCCCGGTCATAGACACTTCATTTCCCGCATTTTTGCTATCACTCCTTCACAAAACATGATTTATTAACCCAGCAACGCTGAATTCCTGAATTAAAAAAATTCAAAAGCAACCCTAATGTCGATGCTTTTTGAGAAAAAAAAGTATTCGGGACGATTTAGGTATAATTACTTTGCCACCCCATCTCGACGAGAGTTAGGGTAAGATTGAAGTCCCTCGTGACAATCTTGAGGAGAAATTGACGTTCGAAAAAAAAAATAATCAGAAAAAAAAAATTTCGATATGGTGAGAATGAATAAGATTTTGAGGATATATGCCCAGTAAAATCCGCAGTACATCTATTCCTTTATAAATTAATTGTTATATAACATAGATAAATACATTTTTTATTGATTAAAATTAATTATATATAGGAAATCATGATAAAAAAAATTATATTAAAAAATCTTTGGTACCAGATTTGATTATTTTTCTATCTCACACATGGAGACCAGTTAGTATTCATACTCTCACTCATCGATATAAATGGTATAATTTGTGGTAGCAATTTTTTGTACATGAAGCCGAATTGTTCCCGTTTTATTGAGTTTTCTCAACAAATACTCCGACAATTACAGATTTTCTTTTTTTATTTACAAAGTAAAAGATGTCAAGTGTTTAGAAATATGTTTTTTTATTTCTAAACTTATTTTATTTTCTTATTTTGTTCCATAATAAACTACTTCCGGTAAAAATAACACGTGAGTAAATGAGACTTTAAATATTAATTATTTCAATAAATAATATGGCGACGTATATTTTTTTTTAATTGACGAGACATCGTTTACTCTAAAATATATTTTAAATTCAATGTTTAAAGTAAAATTTGTTATTTTGAGGAAGTCCTTAAATTTGCAAAAATGAACTTTTTTTCGATCTGAAAGTAGTGACTCGCTTTTATGCGGACACCATGCCATCCCATACACTATATATTAATAGAGTCTGAATATTAAAGCAAAGTCACTATACATAGAGCTTACACATGTTCTCTAAAAAAATAAGCCCTCGATGATGCGGCGATGTTTTTTTCCTCCGATCATTACGAAATCGATATTTTCGCTTTTGTGAGCTAGATTTCGTAGAAATTTCTAGTGACATCGTGCGGGGAATACAGAGATGATGATAGATGAGTGGCTTCGGTGACGGTGAAAAAAAAAATCTTCGTGGTAGTGCCAGATAAAACGGCGATGGTCCGCGTTTCGTACACATTCCCCACTCTCGAGCATTTGCTTATCAGACACTCGATTATTTAGGATTTTCGAGTCAGGATCGCGACTAGACTCGAAAAATGTCTCATCCATTAAAAATTACACGTGTCGGAGGACACGTGAGTAATCTAAATTGTTTTTTTCTTCGTCAGCGATATAAATTTTGAGAAAATAGAAATGATGAAAATTGGAACGTCAATATTTATTGTACGAAAAAAAATCCAGTCGCGTCTGCAAATAAATTATTTAATTCACGGAAAAAAATTAAAAATTACACTTGTCAAAGGACACGTAAATAATCTAAATTGTTATTTTCTTCGTTAGCGATACAAATTTTGAAAAAATAAAAATGATAAAAATTGGAACATCAATATTTATTCTCTGAAAAAAAATTCCACTCGCATCTGCAAATAAATTTTCTAGTAAAGATCGCAACTAAATTCGTAAAATGTCTCGTCCACTAAAAATTAAAATTAAAAAAATTACTCGTCTCGAAGGACACGTAAATAATTTTTTTAATTGTTTTTTTATTCGTCAACGATATGAATTATTTTGAGAAAATAGAAACGACATAAAAACTGGAAGATCAATATTTATTCTATGAAAAAAATTCCTCTCGTATCTGCAAACAGATTATTTAATTCGCGGAAAATTGCATGCTTTCCAATTAAGGGTAAGTGCAATTATCCGCTCGTCGTCGTGACGTCGCGTAAACGCTTTTTGCACGTGGGAAGTTTTCATTTCAGCTATGCGAACTCGAGTTCGATCGCCAGGAGAGAGTGAGAGCACGTGTCGGGCTTTTTTTTCGAATCGCGATTGTACTCTTATCTACGAGACGTCCGAGTGATTTTTTCGCAGGAAAAAAAAACTCGAAAAATTGTCGAGCCACGAAGGAAATATATAATACACGTATTTCGTTTTCATGAATAAAAAATCGCTTTTTTCGTGTAATCTCTTTAGAAAGTCGTTTTGAAAGCTTCGGGGCTCAATAACTTTTTTTTTTCCTTTTGCTGCCACATCGGAGTGATAAAAATCCTTCGACGTTTTTATGTGGAAGTCTCGTTCGGGTTCGGTCTCCTCACAATACACCGGTAGGCAAAGTTTTTATTGAAAAAAAGAGAAGAAAGAAGCATTTCATGAGCTTTTCAACAGTCGCGATAAAAGTCGGTTCTTAAACACTTTTGTATCGGTTTCTACACACGACACGTGTACGACATTTACGAACGGTGATCAACGGACCGTTCAACAATCTCTCTTTTCTACTTTCCTTCGCTCTGTTTGCTCCAGAGATTTCCCAACCGATGCACGAGCATAGACGAACCCGTTGATTATAGAAATAATTAAAAAGAAATTATCCCACGATCTCTGACACGAAATTTCACTACGAATTATTTTTAGGTTTGGCTCGATCTATTTTTAAAAGTAATTTAAACTTTTTAAATTAAGAACTTCTGAATACAATTGTAGGATTTTTTTAAAATTACATCGGAATAAACAATTTTATAATGGAATGTCAACTGAGAAATTTCTCCTGAAATCGTGACAGAGATTCATCCCCTCGATCTAATTATAATAGCAATCTAAACTTTTGAATTAAAAAATTCTTACTAGATTGAAAGGAATTTTTAATAATTTGTCGGAAATGAAAATTTCCCTGGCGCACTGTCAAGTATGAAGGACACACTGATTGGAAGATTTTTTTTTCACGAAGCGCCTTTTCTCTTCAAATCGTGGCAGAAAATGAATCATCGATATCAGTGAAACTTTTTGAATTGAAAAAAACTTACTCTGTTCCTAGAAAATATGATTTTTAAATTATCGCATGAAAAATTGC
>JAPYYX010001639.1:0-22892 GCA_030522605.1 Cremastinae sp. B BG-2022a
ACGATGGATTCTTCAACTAGAATGTATTTTGAAATAAAACTATGAAGGAAATCATTTTCCTCCAACGTTAAATAGGTCTCGGTCTGAGAGGGTTAAAAAAAAGAATATTGTTCTCCATCGAGAAAAAATCCGATTACCATCTGGCGTCGTTGGGTATGAAGAAAATAGGACAATGTCGGATTGTACGTTGACCATATCCACTAGCGAAGACATACTGATAATACAATATCGCGGAACACAATGTCCACACGAGTCCATTTATTTAAGAATACACGTCAGTGTCTCATTTTTTTGCATCGTAGGTATTTTCGTCCCATATCATGCACATCCAGGGAAAAGGACACTCGTAGAAAAACATGACTGTATTTACTCAGTGTCTCTTATCTGGCTACGTTTCCCCCGGAGTGGTGAGGGAAGCGTTTTCCCGATGTCCACGAAGGCAATACTTTCAGATACTCCGTGAAACCCTTCCTTTTCACTCTATTCACATCCGAATACATTTGAACCCTCATACATATACATACGTATGTAAGCCTATATTACACGTATACATATATAGCGTGTAACATATACACACTTTTTAATACAAATACAGAAATATATGTAGAAAGGATATTTTCTTGAACATCTCTAGGAACGACATTTCAGTGAACTGGAAATGGTATATCCTCTCCAAGTGTACATTACAGTCTAGTATTACAGTTTACTGCTCTTTTTAACTTCTTCTTATCCTCCTCTTCCTTATTTTCATTCCTATGCCCCGTATTTTTTCTCTCCTCTCTTGCTCCTCGTATTATCTACGCTCTATTCAACTTTTGCCTACATCAGAGGATGCAAGAACTCGTCATTTTTCAGTACGGAGAATTTCGCGAGAGGACGATTAAATGGAAAAAAATGCGTCTCCTGCCGTACGAAAAAAAAGGATTCTTCGAGAATTGTCAACGATGAGAATGAGGGTTCTTATTCATCCTCGGACCGACCGGAACGGAGTAAGTTGTACGTTTTTTTTTGTAAAATAGGGCAAGAGTGGGCGAGAGGACAATGCTCGCGTGTTTATGTACGCGCGATAAAAAGAATCATGACGTTATTCGGTCGTCGGTGTACTCGAGTAGAAAACGTATTTCCCGAACGATCGTGTTCAAGGATGGAGGAGAATGGATCGTGGGGGGGGGGGGAGGCAAGTATATAAGGGGTGGCAAGTGGGCGACAAAATTGTACAAGAGAATAAGATTTGTTCCAGCGCATTTCGGGAGGATCTACGATGATAAAAGTTAGTCGATTTTCCTCTGCTGGACTCTTTTTTTCCGAATCGGTGCAAGAGGACTTTGCTTTTCAATCAACTCCCCCGCCTAAACTACTTTCGTACCATTCCTCCGGTTCATTCTCAACTTCTTTTGTTTCCATTCTTACTCACAAATTACAGCGTGCATTACGAGCGAAACGGGGGGGTGAGAGAAATTGAAAGTGAGCGCAAGATGAGGAAAGTCCGTGAAAAAGAGACGAGGGACGGAGAGGGAAAACATCACTGCAATCAATTGTACCCGAGAGTACAATCAAGTCCCGTGAACACCGGCAGAAAGAAAAGTTTGGAACGCAGAAAGAGGGGAAGTGGGGCAGAACGATGGTAAATTTTGAAATTGTTTTATAATCGACTTTTCCCAAGCTCCCGTTCCTTCGACTTTTTGTTCTTTTTCTCTTGTCTCGATCTGTTCCATACCATACCATCGAAGGTCCAAGAAATCCAAAGGCGAATAAGGTGTATAAAATCGTCGAATTACGAGGATGTTTAACGCCTTGTGCCATTGTGAGAAGTTTTACACTTTCCCTCTCTTTTATTTCCTTGATTTTTATCAAGACGAATCAAATTGTTTTTCAAACGAATTTTAAATTTCATTCAAATTACATTCCGTAAAATTTGACGAAAAAAAGATTGTAGTTATTTTTTCATATACATATTATATATTTTATTCGTAAAAAAGCATTAATATAATTTTTTAATACTCACGTTTTTTGCTTGTTTTTATTTAGTTTTCATACAAAAATAAAAAAATTGTCCTCAGACTTCCGTGCAACGCCAAGAATTTTATATTCGACTGACAAAGACCGAAAGATTTCGTGATTCGCAGATTTTTCCCTTGCAGAAGAATTTTTCTGAAAATAGACGTCGCGAAATGTCTGGGTTCACAAAAGAAAAAAAAATTGTGAAATACTATTTCCTGCGTTAGATAAAATGGTTTTTTTTCTCCTGTGAGGCTTCTTGGAGGATTTTTCTCATCGGACGATCGAAATACAGGAGGTTGAAGAATTTATTCAACGTTACGTACGTTGAGGCAAAGTTGGAGTGAACGGTTGAAAACTCGCCCACGAGGAACGAAAGGCAAGACGAGAGACGCATCTGCATATCATTCGAAGAATTGGTACAAGAGGATATGAAGTGGCGAGAAGGTAAAGTGCCGACCAGTCGCCCATTTCTTCCATTCAAAATTCTCTACCTATGTATTCGCTCCAAGGATATAAAAAACGCGCTATACGCACATCGACTTCCATTCGCAAATCGCTTCGCCTCCCATGAACTTTTCCAAGCCACCAATGTGAAATCTTTCTTCCTATATTTCACCATTTCTCTTTGTACAGGCTCTTCCAAATTTCACGATATTACTCCTTTTGTTATATCTCATCCCGAATATCACTGTCTTAGTACTTTATTCAATTCAATTCGATTCAATTCAATTCAATCCAATTCAATTTAATCAATTGAATTTAAAAAATCGAACATTTAGCTTTCTAAAAACTTTTTTCAAAAGTCTCGACATTCGATTACAAAAGTGTTTCAAGGTTCTTGACAATATATATAAATTTGCTGGATTTGCAGATATGTCAAATGTATATTGTAAAAAATATTTTTTTCCGGATGGAAAATGCAACGAGGTTTTTTTATGGGCTTGTACAAATTCGATTCTGAAACGAATTGAATGAAGATACATATGTACATACATGCAGAAAAACGTATATAAAGCCTGTACATAAATCTACATTTCGACATGGCCCAGCAACTCTTATGTGAAAACTTTTGACGCTAGAGTTACTCTTGTTCCCACTCTCGAAGCTTGGAGAGTATGGCATACAATTTTCTAGTGTACGTTTGTATGTACACGTGTATTCATACGATACTTCGATTGATTACACTGGACCTTTTTCTATTTTTCCTTTCCCTCTGATCCTTGCATTTTCCGGTACTTGGTTTGCAACTTTTTATCCACCGCCCATTCAATCCAGGATATTTGATTCCCCCTGCATAATAAGATCTCGTGCGACTCCGGAAAAAATGCAAGTTCCAATTTTTTTGATGTTTGAGCTTTTTTTGTAATATATTCGTTCAAAATTTTTAAAAGCTTTTAAAGATTTTCCCACAAGGCTTTCTCGAGGAGCGATATCTTAATGGATATTTTTTATGTTCTCAAAAGGGTGACTATATATTTGACGCGAAAACCTCGACGGATTAATGAGCCTTTTTGCAACGTGTAATTAAAGCGTACGAGTCCTTTGAGAGAAAGTGAGGTAGGAGGAAAAGGAGGTACGGAAAACCTTGACAAGTGAGGGCTGTAAGCATTCTATGCATATTTGCTAGCTTGCAATATTGCGAATCATCTTATCTCAGGGGATTTTCGTAGAGTGCCTGAGACTGGAGCATAGTGGATTATGTAGATTCTACCGAACTGAACGGCGAGCCGCGTATATGACATACTTTCGAATAAATTTTCAAACGCGGAGCAATTGGGAGCCTCGTGGATGGAAGAGACAAGGCCGCGAAACCTTTTGGTGCGAGCCGTGTCCCTGCTCACAACTGGAACCTCATTCGAACTTGAAAGCTTTCCTCGTCGTTCCCTCGTCCTCATCTCCTTCTACTTCCATGCTCACCTGTCCATAAATATATACATTAACTCCAAAATCACGGAAATATGAGCCCTTGGGAAATCCCCTTGGAGAATTTTCTCGAGATTGGCGTACTCTCACCATCGCAACGCCAATCTCGGTATACAATACTCATATTCGTGCACACATTTTTACGTTATGAGTATACTTATAGCGTGCATATGCGATAAACGGACTCTCTGAATTACCTAAATGTACACTTGTGGGAATTTCGAATTGTCGACGTCGAGCTCATGAACTTTTTGGACTTTGGGACTCGTGCCCGCACTGCAAATTTTTATCCTTCACCCACTTTTTACACACGTTCAACGTGTAAAATTCTTAAGCTTACATGCAAAATGTGTTTAAAATTACACACAAAATGAGAAGAATTTTAGAAAAACTCTGTTTTTTTAATTTATGAAAATTTGACACACTCAGACGTGCACGTTTCACGTGTGTTGAGAAACACACTTGAATTTACAGCGTGAAAAGCGTTCGGGTCGGATGAATACGAATTTCACATCTAATTTTTTATTGTACCTGCGTATTGATATTAATTATTTATTAGTGAATTTCTGTATCTATTATATGTGTTACCATCAATGGGCGATATTTTCCTCCAGTCACGTTAATTTTTGAATGATGAATATAATATCATGAATTCCCGCAATTCGAAATGTTTGCTCTGTACATCGATGAGACTAATGACATGATTTTCTGTATTTATTATCGAATCATGCGATAACCAAATTGAATAGCATTTGAGAAAGTCCTTTCAATTTACGAAACATGAGTTCCAACCCGACTCTCAATATAGCAAATATTCCAGGCAATAGTTGATCAAAATCGTAATTCTAAGCTGGATGAAATATTAATATGTATATTCGCGAATACATATTGCTTCGTCCACAATACTTCCCTGTAAATGTTCAAATCCAATCGAGTATACGAGGAATGCAAATCAGAGTGTACTTTGATTACAACTCGGTGCATCGCTAATATCTTTCGTTTCTTCATCCGGCATCCTAATTGCAAGCAACGAGTAACGTGATTGATAACATTGATAAAATATTGAGGTTTACATATTGGCGAAATGATACCTCTCGTTAAATACAACCCTCAAAAAGGATCATTACAAGTAAATGGCAAAAGGATAAAAAATTTTCGAATCACATTTTTTTTAAACCCCAGGTCGTTTATTTTGCTCCAAAATCCGTGAATCCGGGCGAAATAACGAACGTGATTTTATATAACCCTTTTAGTTTCCGGCGTCATGAGGCCGGGGATAACGAGTTGCCAGTTTTTCCGCGGGCTCTCCCTCGTACTTTTGCGTTTAGAAACTCTCTCTCTCTCTCTTTCTTTCGTAGTATACAAATATTTTATATGCATGTGTGCATGAGTACAATATACACAAACGTGGAGAGTTCTCACTACTCTCATACGCTCGATATAATTCAATGTCCGTTTTCTACGTAGGAAATGGGAAATTCCCCGGAGGGCTTTGCATCAACTTCTCGACGTGGCTCATCCCGATGGGCGCCTCATCGCAGGCAGGGCCTCTCTCTTTTTTTCTTCTTCTTCTTCTTCTTGTTCCTCATGCTACGAGCGATGCACATAAGCGCAACCTCGCCCCATATGGGCATGAATTTTACAGCGGACACTGGAGTGCAAGACGCAACACTCCAACTTGGATTAAAGCTTCGCTTATCTGGCCCCCGATTAACTTACTTATGGATAATGCACCCGGGACGAAATTTTACGGTACGCGACACGGTGGCGGCTACGAGAAAAATTGATTAAACTACGATAGCCGAGAAGAAAGAAGGTGAAATATTTTTTTATTTTATAGCCGCAAACTTCGACATTATCGTGCCATTATCCTCGCACTTTTCTCATTTTTTTACGATCTCATCATTCTTACTTCTCATTTCCTGAAAAACAGGGAAAACTCCTCCTCGACCAGGGCTCTCGGAAAAATTTAACGAAAAGAGAAAAATCTCGTAATGGGGGACCGAAAAATTGGTAGCTTCGATTTTTCGTAAATTTGGAATTTTGCCATTCTGTGGGGAAAAAAAGTGCGATGTAACGCGAGATGGCGCAACCGCACGTTTGTGTGTCGCGTTACGAAATCGTCGTCGAGAGACGAAAAAGGACAGAGACGAGAGAGAAAAATGGGGTTGTGATGTACACATATCGCTTATGCATGTATTGTGAACGAGAGCAGAAAAGTGTATACGAAGCAAAGGTTAGATCACTTTTTCCCTTCGGGGCGTTCTTTTCCTATATTTTATTCATTTTTTTCCATTCCTATCTTTCTCCCTCTCTCTTCTTCTCCCTCGTTTTTCTCGAGTAAGCTATTCATAGAAGTAAAGACGAGTGTTCAAAAAAGAAACAAATAAAAGTTAAACAGAATGCCAAAAGGAGGGAAGAACCGAAAAGCGAAATGACACGACGACAGCGGCGAAAAAACGAGGCCGAGAGAGAGCGGGGAAAAAGTATCGGAAAACTTTTCGCACCAAATATAAATAGATCAAGCATTACTTTTTCACAATATGAGACCCCCGATTCAAGAATCGATTGGTGAAAAATTCAAGCCAATATCGTAGCTATCATTTCTTTAAATAAATGTATCGACGACGAAATTATTGAAATAAGTTTTTCCATCCGATATTTCGCGGAAATTCCCGGTACCGATCCGAGTTAAATTTTCCCTAAAATATCATAAATCGAAACCCCCGTGCGGTCGAGCCAAAGTGTAATAATTTAAAAAAAGGGTCGAAAAAAGAAAAAAATTGGGCCGCCCTGTTGAGATGGCCGATATGTTTACGAGAAGGCTCGGTTATACTTATATACGTAGAAAGCCGCTTTTATATATGTATATCTATAACTGCGGGAAATACGTGTACGAAGGATCGGAGAGGACTCGCACGGGCGATAAAGCGAGCTCGGGAATTGGTGGAAGTTTCGCGTACTATCCGCTCGCAGATAAACCCTCCAGGGTGGGGCACATTTACGGAAATATAATCGTCCCGGATTAAGGGGTAGAGTAACGGGAGAGTACGAGAGAAAAAATTAGAAACGGAGAAAAAGTGCGCGAGAGAATAAAAAAAAGATTGAGGGGAGGGTGTAACGTTCGAAGGAGAATTCGTCGCTCGTGGTAAAAAAGGGGGAAATGAAATAAAAAAAAAAGATGCCGAGGTAATATGAGAGAAAATCTCTAAAAAGAGAAGAAGATAGCGCAGGATATTCGCAGACTCGCGAGTAGAGAAAGAGGGAATAACGGGAAGGAGCGAGGAAGAGGAGAAAAGCTCACTTTTTACAGAATTACTGGTTGGAATTAAAAAAGGCTTCGTAATTACCGCTAAAGCTAAGCCTTGGGAGCTACGATGGCGCCGGTAATGCAGAGATAGATGCATTACCCAGCCGGCCGTTTCCCGCTCTTCCCCCTTTCCGCAAAATCTGAAAACTGCTTCTCCGCGTGTTAACGTCCCTTTCTTTCTCTTTCGTCCTATTTTTCTCATCCTTCTCTCTCTCTCCATCTCTCCTTTTTTCTCCGTTACCGATTTTTTTTCTTTCTTCGGCTTTTTAATTCTTTCACACGCTCTACGTTTTTCGCCGATGCAGATTGTACCGTATTGCAGTTACATGCGTTTTCAAGTTGAAACGAGCTGCGAAGAGCTCTCATTTTTTTCCTCAAGCCAGATGAAAATTCAAGCCAAAACGAATTTTCGTCCTTTCGACGATAAATTCGCCAAGATACGCATAAACTTCTGCTTGTTTTTTTGCGGTTCCGAGTCATAATGTTTATTTTTTTTAATAAAGGACAAGTGAGCGGAAAAAAGATAAATAATGGCTAAAAAAGTGAATTATTTTTGCAAAAATGTTCAACGAAATCGTTTATTAAAAAGAATCAGCCAATCGTCCACTATTTTCTCGTGACCGTTAACCCAGAGTTTTTTTTTCCAATGTATACAGTTCCAAAGTAATTAATCCATTTTACCATTCCTGGGTTTTTTTGTGCATTCGAGTTTATGTTTCCATCTGCACTTTTGGTTTTTTATTTTTCACATTCGCATAGTCGACGTCGATTGTTATTTTTCAATAATAGTGAATATCTTATTTCCACGGAAAAGAAAAAATGTTCAACATATTGTATTTTTATTCCTAGAAAGTAAAGTTTTTCACGGTATTCGTAAAAATTCCTTTGTTATAGTTTAAATTCAAATTGAATTGGAATATACTAAACAAAAAAGACAAAGAGAACTCCCATTGCCCATCCACGCAGTTTTCCACGATAATTGAAAAGAATATGAAGTCTTTTCATTCAAAATCAACGCGGCATGAGAGTATTGCGAGCTGATTCGTTCTTCTGCCCTTTGTTCTCGAAAAAATATCAAATCGCTCCGGTTCCCTGAATAAATTCGTGGAACAAGGTTTCACCCGATTTCATGTGAGACAATGACTCTGGACGAAAAAGGACGCGCGCAAACTGTTTCCTATACGAATTCAATGCTCTTCCAAGTGAAAGTACTCTGCTGCATTCGAATCCGCTCATATATCCTATATTGTATGTATATTATACATACATATATGAATACTATGTTTGTGTCGTGAAGGACTGCATGGTGCAGCGTGCTTCTTTTTAGTCCGATTTTTTGCCTCTATTCGCTTGCACCGGTGATTAAAAAATTCTCTTTAAATTTATGAAAGAGAGAGGAAGAGATTATATACTTATATGCAGACGTGGCAACGAGCTGGAGGGATACGAAAAGAGGCAAATCAGAGATATTTATTTATGCAGACTAAAAATGAATCCCTCTACCTTCAACTTTTATACAGTCCAAATTGTTAAAAAATGAGAGTTGACTAAAAGGGATAATGAAATGGAAAAATTTTATCAAAGCCTCTGCATGAGACTTTGTTAAATAATATAACGAAAATGCGAGTGTTCGCAAACAAAATATTTATTATTTGAGGGAAAAGAGAGGCGGAAAAGTGGATGAGTTTCTTATTATTATCAAAAGTAGAGAAATGACGAACTATTTTAACGCACTGGCACAAATAAAATGAATCAGAAAAACTACCAAACTTTTTTTCTCCAGTACTTCCTTACGTATGTGCTATGTATATACATATGTGCATGCCCTGCTGGATTTAACGATGAAAAGAAGACGAAAGAGAAAATATCTACAAACGAACAACGACCAAGTTTTTCTCGTTAAACAGAAAACTTTCTTTTTCTTTTTCTCCCATTTTGAAGCGACGATGTAGTGGAGAAAAAATCGACGTCATTTACGAGCGAAAAGAAGAGAGACCGAAAGAGAGAGATGGAGAAAAAAAAACGATATTTCTTTACACTATTTGGTTTCGATTAAGTAAAAACCGATCGGCGAAAAAAGTTGGAAAACTTTTGTAATTTTTGCTCAACGAATTCTTCGGTTGTTCCATTGATCGTCGAGTGAGCGGGCTATCTTTAAATTTATCTAGAGATTTGACAAAAGAATGTAGAGAAAAAAAAACATTTAGAAATCCGAAGGGGAAAAAGGCGGAAAACGTCACTCGTAGAAGGAAGAAAAACTCTTTTTCCTAATTTTCTCGAAACTCTACGTCACGGCGGAAAATCTCTTTGTCTCGTGTTTTGCTAATTTTTTTACCTTCCAAAGTCCTTTTGCCATACTTTCTTCTTGTCGATCCGTAGCCAATAAAAAAGGCGACGTTGCGCTAAACAGTGAGCGTCCTCCTCGATGTTCCTCGCTTGTGTTATCCTTGTTTTCCGAATCAACGACGCTTAATTGCCTCAGTCGGATAATCCAAGAGCTCATCGTGAAGCATAGCCGATAGAAGATGAAGACCGAGAGAGAAATCGAGCGAGAGAAAGTGAGAAAAAAGAGAGAAATAGAATGGAGACAAAAAGAGAGGACGAGAGGATAAAAAAGACGAAAGTGAAGGAAAATTGCACGGGGAGTCGGTCCGAATCGAGGAACCGGCGAATTACTAGGCCGAGGGTGGTAACCCGCCGATCCAAACGACCGAGAATACCCTCCACCCGTGCAATATATGTACACAACACCGAAACGTGAGTCTGGCGAGCTTTTTCGATTCTATACTGAAACACGGATATTAACTCTATTTCACGTCAGATCGAACCTCCTCTGTTTCATTATTACTTTTCACCGATATCTTAAAAAAAATATATTAAAATTTTATCCGAGAAATCGTCTCGGATGAAATTTTATCTTTTCAAATTTATAAAAATGTGTGTTAACAAAAAAGATCTTTTTTGATTTGCGAAAGGAAATGAAATCTAATTGTGAGAGATATTTTGCTTTTGACTTCGTTAATAATAGACTCGCGAAGTTTTCATTTGTTGCGAATATTAAAAATATAAAAATTATTTAAAATATAAAAATGAATTTGAATTTAAAAAATTGAAATCCTAGTAGTAGTAATTACATTTATTAGCACCCTTACATTTTGTGATACATATTCTTATTCTAGTTTTTTTTATATTACATGCTTACATTTCTTACGCGCTAACATGGGCCATCGACCGTGGTCCTTCAGCCCTAGGTTTTCTATGCGTCATTTGGGTATTTGTTTGTTTATGTATACATGGATTCTTCTTATGTTTTTGGAGTAATTGGTTTGTTGAGTCTAAGGTGGTAATTCATTGTTCAACGCATTTAGATATTCAAAAGTCGATATTTCGTGATATCTTGAGTGTCGATTTATGTTTGGTGTTGGATTTATGCAAAGTTCACGAATGCTTTCTAATTGTTTATTTGTGAAATTCTTGGTTAGTTTTTTTAATCATGTTCTGACCGGTGTTATTTTTGTTTTTTCGTAAAGCGTCGAGTTTTTTGGGTTAAAAAGAGGCTTTGAACTATTTCTGATTCGAGTTAGTTTTCTTGAAGCTATTGTTTCTGTAGTATCTATGGTTTTCTGAACTGATTTTGTTTTACACAGTTTGAGAAAATCGGGTGACCATATTCGATTAGCGGACGGCAGATACATTTGTAGATACATATGTGCGTTGCTTGTTTTGTTCTAATATTTTTATTTTTAGATGTGATATTTCTAAAGTGCAGTGCTCTGGTTTTCGTTTGCAGTTTTGCAGGTGTTTTTTCAGACTTAATTTATTATCTAGTGTTATTCCAAGGTATTTTGCATCAGTTTTTGGTGATATTTCTGCATTTAACATTTTGATATTAGGTGATTGTTCGGTTATATTGTGATTAAAAATTAATAGTTGTGATTTGTTAGGATAAGGTTTGAGTCTCCATTTTTTAAACCATTAAGTAGTTTTGTTTACTATTTCTTGAAGGAATTTTATTGACCGTTCGAGATTGTTTTGGTGTGAAATTAGCACTGTGTCGTCAGCGAATTGAAGAATGTACTGGTTTGGGTCGATCGGATTTCTATTATACATGTCGTAGCAGAATATATTATATAATAGTGGAGAAAGGGGGAGCCTTGAGGGACTCCTTGTTCCAGCATAAATATGTGCGATTTTGATGACTCAACTGTAACCGTGAGGGTTCGATTGTGAATAAAGTTTTTAATGATAAATAGAAGTTGTATGGGGCAGTTTAATTGGTTTAGTTTGAAAAGGAGACCTTTATGCCATACACTGTCGAATGCTTTGGCTATATATGTCAAAGAAGATAGCTGAGGATTTTTTGATCATAATTTTGTTCGCTTCGATATTTGAAAAGAGTACTGTTACGGCGTTGAGTGTTGATTTTTTTTTGTCAAAATCAGAATTGATAATTTAGAATATTATTTCCGATGGCTTCTTCAAGTCTATTTTTGATGGCTCTTTCAAATAATTTCCCTATAGATGATAATAGCGTTATTGGACGGTAATTTTGCACTAGCTTATGATCTTGATTAGTTTTCGGTAGCGTGATTATTATTCCTGTTTTCCACGGTGTGGGGAATATGCATTATTCGATACAATAGTTGAAGATTTTGGTGATGAAGAAGAGCAGAGGTTGCTGTAGCCTTTTGATGAATGATATAGGTACGTTGTCCGCGCCTGGTGAGGTGTTTTTGCATTTTTTGATTATATTTTTGAGTTCAATTGTTGTTACTGGTTCTATCGTATTTTCTTCAACTCTAGTGTGGTCGAAATAGTTGTTGTACCAATTTTCTACAGTTCTCAGGTTCTCGGTGTCGAATATAGGGTCTTCGTTGAATTGGTAGATTTCTTTGTAATATTCTGCAAATGCCACCGATTTTTCCAGGGATGAAGAAAGAGAGGTTTTTTTATATATTAAGTTCGATGTGGTTTTATCAGGATTGTATTTTGACATCTTTTTGATGGTATGCCAGTATTCTTTTCCTTTTTTGTTAGATATTTCATCGCATGTTTTGAGTCAGCAGTGTGTTTTGTATTGGAATATCAAGTTCTGTATGTTTTTACTATATTGGTTAAGTTTTGTTTTAAATTGTCTATCTTTGTTGTTTTGATATTCACGGTAGAGTTGCCGCTTTACTTTGATTTGCTTAATTATGAATGGAGGCAGTTCGTGTGTAAAGAATCTCCGTTTTGATTTTAGTGCATTTTGATCTATACACGTGGACAGTTTTTCGTTAAACGCACAAATAGAATTTTCGTTTATTTCCACGTTTTCATTTATATCTAGATATTGTGCCATTTCTTCGTTGATTTTGTCGCTGTTAGACTTATTGTAGTTCGGGATTAAAATTTGTTCCATGTTGTTAGTTTGTGTGAGATTTTGAATAGTTATCATAATTGATAAGTGATCTGCTCCTACACCAGGTATGACTTATTTCTTTTATACATATTTGAAATCCTATTATTGAAAACTTATCAAAATTTTTAACTGACGAAAATAATCTTGAAAATGATAGGTTTAGGTGTAGGAAAAAGTTGGTAATTTCCGTTAAATTTAGCCAAGGCCATAAAAAGTGGGCAGGTCGATCTTGAACGGGTTAAATTTGGATTTGGATTTGGACCATCGGACACTACACAACACAGGTGAGTTAAAGCCGAGAGTTGCAGAAATGGTAAGTTTGTTCACACGATTCATTTTTTATTTTATATTTGTTAAAAATCTCTCTATTTGAAATATTATACGCAATGTATACAATTGTTGGTTATATTTTTTCTATCCATCGTAGATTTTTTATCAACCTTTCTGAAATAATATCCCAATATTAACTGTTTATACATTGAAAGAACGTAATGATTGTAGAAATACAAACTTGCGGACGAAACAAACGGTCTCGATTAGGACCGCAACAACCAAAGGTTTTAAGCAAGGGCTCGTAAGCTCTCTAGCTTCAATGTCCAAACACTATATCCATATACATACAAATTCGGTCTCCCCAGTGCTTGTCTATCTGCATATCGTAGAATCCTCGTTTTACCGAGAATAGTTAGAAAGAGCGTTTCGAGCGTTACGCTGCACGAGAGCCCAACCGCATATTGCGCGAAACAGGCACTCCGAAGTGCGAACACCTCGTAAAACCGCAACTCGCAGTATTGCGCATTTTCGTTCGACCGGAAAATTCAGTATAAAAATTAAGTTTGTACTGGTCACAATATTCTCTCAAAAAAGAGAACAAAAAACCTATTTCTGAAAAAAATGTCCCATTAATTCGTTCTCAATGTGACATTTCAATAGAAAAGCGATTGCGCAAAAAAAGTACCACAATGTCTTCGTGTGATTAAATCAACAAAAACATCGTCCTATAAATATTGTCATCTTATTTTTAAACCCCTTCAACAAGGGTGCCGATCGATTCAGTCCCATATCGACGCTTCTATTTATACCAGTCTCATTCTATCTCGGAAGAGACTTGAACGAAAAAGTGTTTGTTCAAAAAAGTATACCGGCTTCGTATGATTCCATCAATAAAAACGACGTTCAACAAATTTTGTCATCTTATTTTTGACGTCCTTTACAAAGGGTGCTGTTCGTTCTATACTCGTGTCAATGCTTGTATTTATATCACGACCACGCTCTATCTTTCATTTCCCACGTTTATTAAGCCCAGAAAAAACCTGTCGAAGCTTTACAAACAGTAAATAGGGAGGAGGGAGGCATGAATAAGGTGTGATATTGGAGATATGAAAAGTTAAAGGGAGGGAATTGGGAGAGGGCGGGCATATCGGTTTTATATCGATGTTCGCGGTGAAAAGATATCGGTCGAATGTCCGAGGCCAACAAAGCAGGTCATAGGCGATCGGGCGTTCTGTAAGAACTCGTGAATTTGACCACCACACTCACGGGGGGGATCTGGCTTATAACTGATAGCATAAAAGGAAGCTTAGAGGTGCTTTCGCGCTTGCCCTTTCGGCGCGAAGTGCGGCGTTGCGTATAAACGGTATACCACATTCATGTATTTTAGCGAATATATAGATAGATAATTAGAGGCTCATATGTGGATTTCGCGTCATCTCGACGATCAATATCTACCAGGTAAACTGATTATTAATATCTAAGCGTGCAAAGAACAATTCACCATCAAGATATCGGATAGTGCGGTTTTAGCGAAATAATATTTTTCATATGATAAACTTTGATATACTACACTTTGTACAGTATAATATTATACTATATATATTTTTTTAATTGAAACATAAATCTTGAGTTTTTTTAAATACATTATAACGATACTTTTATTAAGCATATTTTTGTAGAATGATAGACTGTTTCATTTCGCCCTGATATTCTACTATAGAGAGAGTGTAGATCGCATGTCGTTCGATCATTTTCGAAGCTGCCGGTCGTGACGAGAGAATTTAATGCATGCTCACGTAAAGGGATGAATCGTCTCTCTCGCGTGACCTTATTACACCGAGCGATCGTTCACATCGGATATTTTGCCATGAAAAAAGGAGTGATTTGCTTGTTTTTTTTCTCGCTTTCTCCTCTTTCCCTCTACCGCATCCCTTAAATCACTTTTCTCTCGTGCCAGGATCGATCCCAACCACATCAATAAAGTTGGCTTTAGATTGATTTTGACAAAAAAAAAGAAAAGGAAAAATGAAAAAAAATGACACGAAGAAAAATGTTTAGGCAACGTTCCTCCAACAGAGCTATCTCTTCTTTTTCGAACTCCTTTCAAACCGAGTCGCAAACTTTTCATTTTTCTCCCTCTCTCTTCCGACCACAGTGGAGAGCCCGGATAAACTTTTCTGTCTGTTGAAACATTTTCTTTCGGTCGCTTCATAAAATATTCCCACAAGCGATTTATTATGTTTATTATCGTTGTTATTTTATGATCAGTCTATCTCTGCAAGGGGTAAATTGTAACTCTTTAATTTGCATCGAGCTCCAATATCTCTACTTTTCACACACGAATCCGCGAGTAATTGAAAAATTCGGTTTAATTTCAATAATTGATCATTCCAGGGAGCATGAAAACATTAAGCTTGACCAACTGAATCGAATTTTTTTAATGACTGTGAATGATAATATATATTTTCTGTACTCGTGCAGTCACGTTTTATTCCCGCAGGCTCTGCGGATATTTTTCATTAATTCTGTACCAAACGTTTTGAAAAAAAGTATTTGCTCCTGAACGTTCGTTGCGAAGGATTTGCTCCGTTGGTTCCGCCAATTAGTACGTCGCAGTTTTTCTTTTCCCCTCTTGTACCATTATTCGAGCGTGGCCTACACTGATATTCCACCGACCATTTTTTCTCCCCTGCTCGAACTCACCGTTTTTATTCCATTGCTCCAATCGAGCAAATTCTCGTTATTGCTTTTATTACAATAAATTATTATTTTTTTCATCAGTTAATAATTCTTAATACGAAACTTTCTTTAGGTTCGTATCTTTGGTTCAAACACTCTCTGACCATAACAATATACGGCTGGACGTCAAACACTGCGCAGCTCACACATAAAGTTAACTACATGTAAGTATTCGATAGTTTCTTTTAAAATAAAAATCGGTGAACGTTTTCTCGTTATTGATTTATTAAGTGACAGAGTTATTCTTTTCGGAACGAACGACTTCGCGAGACTCCTGAAGACGTGGGTCAATTAAAATTTTCTCTTCCGACACGTGAGCAATACCGGAATGATTTATTTCCTCTTGTCCCATCGTTTTTTCTCGAACCGTAGCGGCACGCGAAGGATTTTCAGAGGCGGAAAATTCATGCGCAGTAAAAATTGTATTATCCCTTTTTTTTGGAAAAAATATAGAGATTAAAAACTGAATGTATCGTCACGCGGAAACTGAATAAAAAAACTGACGAGCAAAAGAGTAGTATCCACGTGACATCCGAACGTGTTTGACGATTTGCATACAGATGTAAGGGCGTAAATAACGGAAAGAAAGGTTAAAAAGGGAAAAAGGACTTTAATCCTATTATTCTCGTTCCTCGAAAAGCTTATGGGATTATCATCATTTTTAATTAAGAGCAGGATTGAAAGTGGTGTAGCCTACTTTTGGAAGCCAAATAAAAGGGATCGGAGTAAAGAGAAGGCGAAATATCGTTCCAGGGAACGCAGAAAGAGGACAAAGTGCAGGTTTGTCACTCCATATCGCTCTCTTCTCTCTCTTCCGGTCTCAGTGCACCGTGTCCTCATTAATGGGAAGTAAAATTTTTTGCTCTCTTTGATTCCTTTTAAATTCTCCCTATGTTGCATTCCCCATTTTTCGAATATATAAACTACGATTTTCTCTTCCGTAACTGCTCGTCAAGGGTATAAAATACACGAGAAGGAAAATTAAAGAAAAAATGATGGCTCTCCAATTTGATAAAAAATGTTTTTCAAAAATGCTCATGAAAAGAAAACTCAGCAATGAAAAAAATTGAATAGAAACTTTAGGTAAGATCTCCGTGATGATACATTTTTCTTTTTTTGTTTTGAAGTTCTTTAAGATTCTCGTGATTGGACGTGGACAACCTTCGCTTCTTACCTTAGAGATATATTTCTCCTCAGGTTTTCTCTCTCTCTCGCTTACTCCTTCGTTATCCAAAGCATTAAAAAAACATGGAATTCTTAAGACCTCGGGAGGTAACGGGGAAGCGAGACTCTCGTGTTTTCTCATGAATATTAATCGTTCAACGCAATTAGCTTTCTCACGACAGAGGGGACCCTCGCGAAACTGCATTAACACTTTGCTTTCGTTTTTTCTCTCTTTTTTTTTATCTTCATCGCTCTCAACTCGTCCTCTCTTCTCATTTCTTCTTCTTCTTTCCTCTTACTCTTCATTCCTCCTCCTCGATTCTTAACATTTCTCCTTTTTTTATTCCCTCTCGCCGCTATTCTGTCCTCTCTGTATATCTTTCTCTTACTTTGCTATTTACGCGACTCTGATTATCTCACCGGAGCAGTTCCGTGCTCTTTTATTCACGTGTCGCCATAAAGCTCTCTCAATCTCTCTCTCTCGCTCTTACTTACTCTCTTTCTCTCTCAACTTCCTTTTTCCGGCTCCGGCTCTAACGATATTTTTATCAACACCGACAATCGAGAAAATAAAAATTCTCCACCGAGAGTCAAGCACATTCCGAGAAAAATTTTTTTCCGAAACAATTTCGACAGACAAAGAAACTGTATAGTCAAATGTATAAAAAAATTTTAGAGGAATCTCTCAGAGGTGGAAAATTTTATTCAAGAGCGAGTTGGCCCTTTATCGAAATTTTCCAAGTCGCTTTTTACGAGCCGAGAAGGAGGATCTTTACGAAAATAAAATCGTTCTCCTTCCATCGCTCGTTTTTTTCTTTTTTGGCTAAAATGACGTGTTTTAGTGTCACCCATTTCTCGAAATGCGCGCTAGACTTTTACTGTACGATCGGCGGGAAAAGGAACGGCACGTACCTCAGAATTTGGCCGGGAGGGTGCCCAAGAGGAAGAAAGAAGGGAGAAAGGAGCAAGAGAGGAGGAAGGGCAAATGCGTGATAGTATATAAATCGAGCGGATGTAGCCATAAAAGCTTCGTGAGACAGACAGTATCGATAAAAATCCTGTATTACGTACTTTCGAGAAACGTGTGCAGTAACACAATCCCAGGATAATAATGATAATAATAACGGCAATGACAATAATAATATACTTTGGGGATAATATCCGTACACGCGTATCGGCAAATACGCGTCCTATAAATCGCTTTATCTTCACTCCGTTTTTTCGACAAATTGAAATTCGTTGAAATATTTGTCATCAAACACACTCTTATAATTTCCGTAATATATTGTTCATGGAAATCGGATTTTTCATTTCAAATTTTATACTTTTGAGTATATATTTGATGAAGATCATCAAATATTGAATATATTGAAGTAATTTTTCACAATCCAATGCATTTTATTAATTATGACGTACCTTGAACCCCGCACGTTTCAATCACCAATAGTAAGCCAGGTAACAAGTGAAACAGCATTTTTCCACACCAAAACACTTAACAAAATTCTTTCTTTCGTTTCGTTCTCGTTATTTTATTGACAAGTTCTTACTTTTCGTTCACTGTGCTCGGAACTTTCTCGCGAGATTGTAACCTGCACTGTCCACTCCGATACACGCTATAATTTCTTCGCGAGTAGTTTAAGTACAAATTAGAAAACTGGGTCGAAGTTTTCCACCGCGCGAAAAAGGAAGAGAGTCGAGAAAAAAAAACGACATGTATCCGTTTCCTTGAAGTCCAGATAATTTTTCTTTTCCTCCGCGCCTTTTTTTACACTCCGCTCCGTGCTCTGATTATCGAATTTCTCGTTCTTATTTTTCTCATAAAAAACTGCTAGCGATCAAGACCCAAAGGAATCGAGAGCTCGTCTTTCATGAAATGAAATCGAGAAGCGAATTGCCGAAGCGCAAAACGATCAAACGTCAGTCGGTGCTGATTTTTCCGGACATTAGTAAGTGTTTACGTACATCTCCGTATCGGGTGCGCATTCGAAAAACGAGGAAACCGATTTCTCCGGGGCGAGGATATATTTATTCGCGCGCCGGTTTCCTCGTCTTGGCTCGAGGAAAAAAAAATGAGGACGCGATGGGGAAAATTTACGCGCTTCTCTCTTTATACATATACATATATTTCCATTAGCTGGTCCCGAGGACGCCGGCGGTGAACTCTCCACCCTCTTCGTCTCCCTGAAATACAGCTCGATCACTGCGGATTCCCCAGACGATTTGATTAAGCGCGACGACACCCAGGCTTTCTTCACTTCCCTTATTATTTTAGTTTTTTTCAACGCTCTCGGTTATCTTCTTTATCAAGCCCTTATTCTTTGTTTCCCCCCTCATTTACCTCACTTAATTTTCACGTTTTTCTTCCTTGAATTGCCCCTCTCGGTATTCTGAGTCACTTATCCTCATTCACGATATTCTCGTAATTTTTTTCAAGAAACAATTCAAACGTGAATTTTTATCGTTTCTTTATTTTAGCAACAGAGATTTTTTTCCTCGCACTTTATCAATCTTCACTTCACTCTTTCACTGAATCCAACGAAGCGCGGTTAGTTTTTGAGAATTTTCGATCAATTTCGATTTCTCTGGACACGAATTTCCATCGAGCTTTCGAAAAACTTTTCATCCCTTTGGGATATCTTGCTTAACGAGGTACTAGAAATCCTGATCGACGATGGACTCCCAGTGTCCGATGATTCCCCGATGACTCTAGGAGCTGACGCAGGTGCACGAATGTTTTTATTCCGCATCATTGAGGAAAGCTTTTTTTACACTTCGACCAATCAAGATCTGCGCAAAATGAAAATAAAATCAAAAATTAAACTAAGAATTCATCTCGAATAATCACAAAATAATAAAAGATTAAGTACTAATAGGGTAAAGTAATAATATCCTGAAACCAAAAAAAAAAAAATAAACGAAACTTTCAAAAACGTTAAAAATGGAAGGAAAAAGTACTGGGAACGTCACTGAAAAATTGCACTGAGCGTCGATCTCAAATTGTTTTTATTTTCGCGATTCAGATGTCAGATGGTGAAATAAATTTGGAAAAAAACGTGCACTCTGTGGATGATTGAGTGTCAAATCGGAGACCGCACACGCGAGACACACGCGGCGCTCCGTATATGAGACGGAAGAAGTACGTGTCGCGACGGGGCGCGAAATGATTCTGCGGCCTCTTGTTTTTGGACTGGTGCATGCGCACATGTTTACTTGCGCACGGTGAGAATTTGTCCGGCTGAATCTGGCGCAGAGCCGCCTCCGCGCGTTCGACGACGAGGTCCCGAAGTCGAAGAGTGCGGGAGAGGTCGAGACCAAGATTCCATGTAAAAACGGTGCTATATATGTAAACACACGTAGGAGGGGGTGGAATCCGTACGCGCTGCGAGATGGGTCGAGACGACGCTGTTTTTGGTCAATCGCAGCGAGAGAAGACGATATCCTCCGATGTGTTCGACCCAGTCTCATTTATTGTGGAGAAACAACTTCGAGGGAGAAACGGGATAGCGCTCTGAGAACTGGAGAATGAAAGAGAACAAAAAAAGAGAATAAAGGGAAAGGAGAGACTTGCAAGAAACACGTGAATACCGATGATTCTAGGTTGCAGGGGAAAAAAAAATGTGGTCGTTACAGAAATGAAGAGATATACTAACAAAGGACTGCGCGCATTAGAAACTTGCACCTCTCTCATTATTTTGCCGGTCTCTCGATTTCTTCTCGGTGTACAAGAAAATAACGAGGGAGCTCCAGATTTCCAGCGGCCAGCGTTTATATAGTAATGAAAATAAAGGCATTTTTAATCAACTCCTTCGAAGATTAAATGAAAAATCTCAATGGGTCCATTCAATGTGGAAACAAACAGAAAAATCATGGACGCTCAAAAATATGATCTATTTGAGGAGAAAAGAGAATAGGAGAGATTATTAAATTGTTCTATATCGCGGATATAAAAAGATGAAAAGAGGGCAAGTGAACTGAAACATCTACCCTGAACTTGAGAAACCGCTTTCTTGAGAAACGTTAAAGCACGTTCTGTCGGATGAGAAAAAAGAGAGATAAACAGAAAGAGAGAGAGAGAGAAAAAACGGAGGTGTATTAGAGTAGAGTAGGAAAAAAAGAATTTCTCTTAGAGGGAAAAAAACGTTGCTGGGAGACTCTCTTTGGATGGGCTCACTCGGATTTCTTCAACCTGAGTTGGTATTTTACCACGTACGGGAGTACCTCGAAGACGACAACGACGACAAGAACGAAGACGAGAAAGAGTGTACGCATTAGAGAACGTGCACTCCGAAACTTCAAGGTGATTTGTAACGCGGAGGAGGAAAAAGAACGGGCGACGAATAAAAGAGCGTAACTGTGAAAAAAGAGTGTTTTTTCTCCTTCGACTTTTTTCTACTCAAAATTGCACGTGTTCACGCGCACTGTATGCCGCATTCGAGGATAGTTTTTCCACCCCCCTCTTTTGTTATCCTTGTAATCTGATAATAGCGTGACAAGACTCGACCCACTTTTTACTGTTGCACTTTCTACTATTTATCCCGTGGACTCGCTCCGCTTTCTCACATTTTATATTTTTATCAAAGCTGAATAAAACATATATACGAAATCATTTCTCTCAGGACAAAACGCGCGATCGAAATTACTTTCCTCCGGTCGCGAAATATTTTTTATCGCCATTTTTTTGTTATTCCTCTCTATTTTCCAGGCGAATATTTTCTCCCCCCGTCTCGATTGAACGAAAAATCCGTGACCGTTTCTTCGTATGCGGAAGCACGAGCGAACTTTATTTCAAGAAAAAAGTTACGCGAAATGTCAGCGAAAAAAGAAATGTCTGACCTTTCCGCTGTGAGAGGGAGGGAATGAGAAAACAATTCAATTTAAATCTTGTCGTCGAAACTTCCTGGTGAGAACGACTATTAAACGAAATGTCATTTTTGCTACAGAGCAATATGCTTTCCAAAAGACAAAGAGGAAAAGAGGAAGAGAGAAAAAAATAGGGGCAGACTGGGGACCGGGGAATACAGCTAATTTCAGTTTCTCATTCGGGTTACAAAACACAGTTATAGAATCTCGGGAGAATGTTTGTCATGCCTTCCGGATTAATATCCGTACGCGTATCCGAGAAGATAATGGATCTTCTATATCAATTGCCAGAATCCTTTGATCACCTCTCCGCAGCCAGGAGCACGTCGTCTTTCCCGTTCCTGTATATCTCAAAGCTTTGCTTCGTTCTCTTATCCGAATTGAGCGCTCACTTTAGAGTTATCATTTGCTGGACATCATAAAATCACAGATCCTTGCTCGATTATATACATCTATATGCGCATTTCCCTGAAAATCCATTGTCTCTTGATTGTGTCCGGTGTTTATATACCGTTTAGCGGTCTCGCGTGTGTATTCCGTAATTCAAGAGAGAACTGTTCGATATCGACTTTGTCTACTCCTCGTTAGCGAGCAGCCTTCTGAGAAAATCGTCAATCCGTCTTAACGTCAATTTAGCTGAGACTTGGCTGTATGTAATCAACAGAAGGATAAACACCGTTTAATTGCTTGGTTCGACGAACGTTTTCTTTCAAGATAAGCTCAAATAATTTGGTCTGCAGAAAATTGGTATGGGATTGAGGATGAACAAATATACGTTGGAAGATGCCAAAAAGTGTTCTCATAGCGTGAATTTTCGTCTTGTCACTTTTTATACACGTTGAACGGATATAAAATTGTCAAGTTTCTGTATTTTTTAAAAAATCGTAAAAGTTTGACACGAACGAGTAATTTTTTTGTGTGTTAAAAGAACCACACTTGGTTGCACAGTGCATGTATGCAGCGGAAGATTGAAACTCACGCGTGTTCGTGTCTATGTCATTTACTTCCACGAAAATCGAACTTTCGAAGTTGTCATTCAATCACTCTCGTTCTCCATCTCTCTTGCGTTTTCTTCTTTCATCCGAAACACTATTCGAATCGCAGTATTTCCGACGTCTATTTCACTTAAGGATGTTGACCCCTTACATCAAAAAAGAGAGATTTTGATGAAACTTTGCATAAACGTAGATAAAGGCTCTAAAAAGTCTCTTGCCAAATTTG
>JAPYYX010001640.1:0-22882 GCA_030522605.1 Cremastinae sp. B BG-2022a
CGCTTTTCCACAAATCTTATTGGCTCGCAATGGCGCGAATTCGTTCGTTTGACCAACTTCATTTTTTATCGTATCTGAAATTGGCTCGAATTTTGACAAATGTCAAAAATTGGTCATTCGAATCGTGTGAGAGAACGAGAAAAAAGTGAAAAATACAACGAAAAGAAGAAGGAAACGATTAAAATAAATCTATCGAGCGAGAGAAAAATCAAAAAATTAAAAAACATCGAAATAAAGAAGATAAAATTAATCCTGTGAAAGAAAGGTAAAAAAATAAAAAAATATGGGAAAGAAGAAAGAAGAGAAGACAGAAAACCATCAAGATCACTGCGAATATCCACAAGTATCTTCTTTTTGTGGTCATATTTTCATGTATAAAAATTCATTTTGTTAATTACCCGTCATAGGATTTGAAAAATTTTTTTTTGTCAAATCATTGCGAAAAATGGGCCAAATCAAACTTTTTTCTTAAATCAACACCACGAAGCGATCGCGCGCGCAAAGCGTATCCATCGTCTAGATAAAAATTAAAAGAGATGAAATACACGAAAAGTTTAATGAGGATTCTACATTTCATCACAATTGAAAAAATAATTTCTATGCATTCTCTCATATGACGAAAGACAAAGGAAAAGGTCCTTGACTGCTTAAAAGGTGTTTCACCGTGTCCTGCCGAAAAGTGCACTGCCCGGTGTCAAGTTCCGTCGTCACTTTTTCGAGGGCATGTTGAGCGCGCGATTTCGGGTGGTCCGCGAATACGAGCGCGTGCACCTGGACCCTGCGAAGTCTCGATGTAAGAGAGACGACGGACGAAGGAAATCGCAGAATCGTCCTGGAGCGTCTAAAAAAGTGGTAGACGGACAAAACTCTTCGCGACGTGCTAACGAACGAAAAAAAAAAACGTATTGTTCCCACGAGAGCAGACTTTCGTCAGACGAGGAATAAAATTCGATACGGCGAGTCAAGGCTAACAGAGAATGAAATTTCTAAGAAACTCTCAAACGTGAACATTATCCGACTCATGATCATCGTGAAATCAATTTCCTGCGAGATAAAAATTCATATAAAAATTTATTATCAGTAATGAGCATGCGCTGACATTTTTTTTAACAACTATAGATCCATTAAAGATTATCTATGGAATTTTTACACGGAACGTTCGTAAGATCTTTATTTTTCCCGCATTTACCTGATATATGTACGGTGGATACACGTACATACATATATGTATGTAAGCTTTTAGGCTTGATCGGCCACCTGCTGCGTGATAGGGGTGGTCAGACCGTACATAAGGTCGTTGTCCCCGAGGTCGTCCTCGAATAATACAAGACTCCTTTCTCGATAATTCTTTTATCTATTCCAATCGAACCCTCTTCGACAAGGAAACCGAGAAAATCTTCCGGTTTGCGTACTGTATGTTTGTCTCTCATCACATGAAGAGAGAAGTCCAACATTATTACTTCATGATTGAATTTTTTCATTTTATTTTCTTAATGATTTTTTAAATTACCGGAACGAATTTTATTAATTGGTAAATAAATGTATTTTAATTATTTCGAAAGTGCTTTTCATAACTAAGAGAAAAGAACAAAAGGGGTGTGAGTTTTATTTTTCGTTTTCTGACGTCACCCTTCGTTGATTTGGCATATGCTGTTTGTTATCAAATTGCGAAAGAAATGATGTTGCGAGCGCGTCAGAAGGACACTGCCAGGTGTTCCTCCGAAGGAAACATCGCGATATATTTTCTCTCTCTCAGTTTTTTTTCTGGGTCGCCAGCCGGACACCCCGAGTGCTCGTACCAAAGACACGCACGTTTTTCTTTTTTTCACAACCTTTTGAATTTACTGCTGCTTCGTAAATTCGCTAAAAGGGCTGACGGACGTGTTACCTTTTTACGCGAACAGACATTGACCTACATTTTCGTGTCTTTTCTTCCTCCGAGAGCTTCGATAATCCATTTCTTTGACCGCGCTGACATTTCGAGACGTTATTTTTGAATAAGTTTTTGATGGCCAGCTGTCATCGGTGAGGAAAGAGGATCATTTGAGATTCAACATTTATTGAAGGAATTATTACGAGGTGAATTTTTTTTCCTTGACAGATACATGTAGAAAAAATTGATCACTTATTTTTCAAACCTCATGAAACATTCATGAATTTTTTTTTAAAAGGGAAGATGTTTCATTCAGTTGAATTGCTATAGGTACTTAATTACTAATAAGATAGTTGTTAAAATTTAATTAGTTTTTTTTTCTTTTTTTTTTGAAGAAATTATTCTTCAAAAGTGAATTTTTATAATACGACATAAAGACATTATTTATAATTTTTTTCGAATATATAAATGAACTTTATCAATAATTTTACAAAAACTGATCAATGAATCTCATGAAGTATTCATGAATTTTTTGAAGAAGTATCGTTTAATAGTTACATTATTCGATACTTATTTAAATTGCTAATTAGTTCATTATGTAAATTATTAACTGATTGAAAATATTAAAAGTAAATATTAATAATATGTACGTATAACTGAATTTTTCCACAACATTTTCGTTTCAAAATTGATGACTATTCGCGAATTTTCACGAATCTCAATGAATTTTGAAAATCAAAAAGAGGACAAATCCGGCTCGGGCATAATCCTTAACCTAATTAACCAACAGTACGTAACAACTCAATTTCACGTTCCTCCCTTTTATTCGCAAAATCCGTCCCGTTCCATTTTCTTATCGGTCGATCGTGGTCAGTACAGCGAGAAAAATATTTCGGTCAGGCAGGTGCGAGAGGAAGGACTCTTGGTACGCGCCAAATAAACATTCACACAGCTCGCTCCTTCCCCGAGCAAAACATACGGCGAGCCACCTGCCCTGCATGTTTTATTTTTTCATTGAATTATAATTCTGACTGTTAATATACAAAAATGTAACCAAAAGTAGATAAAAAAAGGATACGTAACAATGCAGATGAAAAATTCATTCCGAGGAGTTCTCCTACTTTATTCACTCTATAATATATTAATTTAAATGAAAAGGGAGAGGGGGAAGGGAGCAGATTTTGCAACGTCGAATCCGCGAAGCGTGCCAGCCGGCGGCAGGTGCGACCCCTTTTTTATCCTGAGCTCTTACCTTGTACTCTTTTGTTATTATTTTACAACCTGAATGTAAAAAAAACTCCCTTACAGCTCGGACATTACATTATGTGATCAAAAAAGTGAGAATTTGTTGAATAATTTTATTTTTTCTGCTTTTAGACAGACGTATTTTGATCTCTCTATAAAAATGTTCGATCCTTTTCATTCAAGAACGATGATATCGTCGCGATAATCAAAAACCCTTTTTTCATTCCGAGCTCCGAGCTCGTGCTTCATCGCTGGAGAAATCTCCATCGCAAACTTTGATAAATTACGTGTTCAAAATAGGATTTTTGAATAATTCTATTCTTTTTAAATTATGGATAGACGGATTTCCCATCTGTCTATAAAAGTATTCGATCCTTTCCACCCGGGACCGATGATCTCGTCGTGATAATCTAAAAATCCAATTTAAATTTTATTCCGGACTGTGACTCGTGCGGAGCCAATAAAACGTCAATTAGTCAGACGAGCGCGTAATTCCTTCGAGCATCAAAAGGACGAGGAGTTGTGGGTGGAGGAGGGAAAAATGATCGAGGCCTTGACCTTTTAATATCGTGCCGCCCACGCGGACGGGGGAAAGAAAATAACGAATATCCCCTCCCGAGGATAGCTTGATAAAAATTCATTTGACGAAAGACAATTAATTAGGTGGATAAATAACGTGGGAAATACTTCGCAGAATAAGCTTTCACACGTATTTTCTCGGCGTGATGAAAATCCCTCTGGTGTGTTTTTCAAAAAAGGATGTAAATCCTTTAATTAAAATTTCTCTATCCCACGTTGAAACGGAAAACTTAATCAGGCTCTGACAAACGTTTTTAGTTATTAATTTAGGTAGTTCATTAATTTTTCAAAAATTATTCAACATTATTTTTCCTCTCTTTTTTGAACTGGTTTCCTGTTACTTTCGTGACGGTTGCGCGGAAAAATTCTTTCGAAAGCATCAACGAAACCGTACTCTCCGGGTGTACGCATTACGTAAACGCAAACGTCGAGGTCGCAGCAGTGAATTTCAGAACGACGATAACTTATAATGCACTTATTCCTCGGTCTACGATCGAGTTACGTAACTCGAACTGTGACATCTCCCTGAGTTCAGCGAAAATATAGGAACGGAAAAAAAAAGATTCGCGTGTCGAGCGTATTCTCGTCGCTTCTCTCCCTGATGGATACAGAATTCATGGTGTCATTTATTTTTACGTTATGCTAACACATTTTGTGCAAAATAGGATGAAAAATATACGCAGAAGAAAAATGGCGCACAATCTGACAAATGGGGTTGAAAATCGTGTTTTCTCGTATGATGAGAAGTTTCGCGAACTCGATCTGACGTCAGGTGGGAAAAATAGTAAAGGATCAGCGTGGCGTGATTTTTAATCAAAGGTCAGGCTGTCCTTGCACGAGGCTGAAAACATTGTAGGATAAGGGGAGAGAGAGAACGACGCGGAGGGGTGAAAGAGCGCGAGAGGGAGAAGGAGATTGCCGCACCCGTGTCTCTTGACAAGGACGCCTGAGTGCGTGGGTTGTTGCACCGAGAGCAGAGGAGAATAGTGAGCTATGGTGTAGCACGGGGAAAATACGAGATGTGTGTGCTCCTCCGTCCGTTCTGGATCGATCCAGCCTGCACACCGACCCTGGGGGGTGCACCAACCCGGCTCTGCACACTTCAAGCAAACCCTAGAGTTAATAACGGGATCAGAGTATAGAGCTATTTCCTGCTTTACCATCAAATTTACTCACTTCAAGAGCTATACTGATATATTATAGCATAATGGAGGATAATATATGTATGATCTTTCAATATGAGATTCAATTTCATGAACGGTTGGTTCATTATATCTCAAACAAAGAGATTAGCGACTAAATTTCATTTTCAATATAAGTCACCTGGTACGCTGTGTGCACTGATACAAAATTATAGCAATTAATCGAAGCAATTTATTATTGCAATTTGTCATAGATTAAAATGAATATTAAAAAATGGATATTCCAGAAGAAAATTTAGATATTCTGAAGTGCACTTTATAATTCGTTGATAGATGATTGCGAAGTTATGGAAACGCAATGAATGATACAAATAATACATAAAAGGAAATATATTGCATTATGAATTAAATATGCGAGTGATTCGGTATAATTGGTCGTTGCAGAGCGACAAAGACAAATTTTATGAAGTGATTAAATATTGCATTGAATTTATATTCAAATATTCAAACGATTGGATATCTAATTGGAAATAATTATTAAACAGATATTCGATCCTTTATGATCATTTAATGATTAATACAATCATTATGGTATTATGAATAATACGAAATATTTTTTTATTATCTTTTAATATACGTCCATGTGAGTAAAAATAAGGAGCAACAGCCAGGTGGCAGTAATGGGCACTTGACGACTTCTGTCTACCTGGTTTCAAGCACATGCCATGTAAAAAATTCGCGAAAAATAACGAACTGCTTTTTTCGTTTTTTAGACTCCGTACCAACTAAAATACGTCTCAGAGAAAGAACGGTCCAAATTTTTATCGTGTAAAATAAAAAAGTAAATTAAATTGAAAAATCTTTTTTCCACACTTTCTAACTCGAAGAAAAGTCGAAAATGATTTTCACTTTTCTATCTATTTCACAATTTAGAAAATGACCTTTCCTCTTAGAGTATTCTTTTTGTTAAAATCAACATTTTTCGAATTTTTACTTCGAGTAAACTCTTCCGATGAAAAAAAGGGATGACTATGTGTCCAGAAAATCGAGTTGGAAGAGACAACATAAAAAGTGGGAAGTTTCTTTGGATAGCAGGACGTAGTTTCGGGACTCTTTTGTCGCGATCATTTCGAAGATGGGTAAAAGCTATCCCATCCTAGAAAAAACTGTGAGACGAGTCACGTATTATTTCAAAAACGAACAAAAAGCGAGGAGAAAACTAAAGAGAAGAAAGAGAAGCAAACGTGGACAGTTTTTCGCCCACGAAATTTTCGAGGACCTTATCAACCCGTCGTCTTTTTTCCTATTTGCTTTTTCTCGCTCTTTCGAGCAACAGTTCGCACACGCGTTTTTTTTCCTCTGGAAATTGCGGGCGATATATTTGATACAGAGTTCGTGCAGGCCAATATACAACAGTCAATGTCGTATTATAGTTCGCCCACGCGAGAGCGCACGTCCTCGCATTATCCGTCGAGACGGAAAAATTTCTGAAATTCCTAGGGTGAGGAGGAGAGAGGCGACGGAGCGCGATGAGAAACAAGAAAAAAAAGAGGATTCCGCAAAAGCAGCTTCTCGATCGGCGACTCTCTTGACGAATCAGATGTCACCGACGTGATGAGAAAAGATCGGCGTTTTTTTTCGTTTCCGTTTTTTTCCCTGATATCTCGACCCTCAAAACGTTTTTTTCTCCTTTTCAGTCCTCCCTCAATGTCCGACGAGTGGCTTTTCGCTTCTTTTTTAATCAACCTGTCAAACAGTGATTCCGAATTCTTGAATACATCGAAGCTCCGATCTAATCTAGAAATTTATCGCGAGTTTTTTTTTGCTCCTTCGGAGAAAAATGTCCGGGAGATTGAGAAGCCGCAGAGAATTTTAAAAAATCAAGCTTAATCGTTTTTCTTTTTTCCGATTGGTTTGAAGCTGGAGGGAGATCGAGGGAGAAACGTGGGAAGAGGGAAAACAGTGGTAGGGGGATGGAAAAATGGATGAAACGAGAGAAGAGCTCGGTATAAATCGATGAACTGGAGGGTGGGCTGAAATAAAGAGAGAGGAGAGCTGACGGGGATTGAATGACGAGAGGAAGTTAGTTGAGCATCACGCTGGGTCAGGGTCACTCAGTCAAGGGTATGGGGATGAAGCTCTGCTTGGTGAGAAAACGAGAACGAAAAACAGAGAGCTTCGAGGCACGCGCGTAGTTTACTCTTGGAATTAACAAAACGCCTCCGTTCATGCATTTGCATCTACTACGGAAAAAAGGAATTAGGAATCTAGTAAACAGTGAATATCAAACCGAGAGATAAATTTGTTCTTCGAAAAAAAGAACGATAAAGAAACAAAAAAAATCAACAACTGATTAAAAAGTATTTAAGGATAAAAAAGAAAACAACAGGACGTAATGTTGAAATAAAAGTTAGAAAAGGGTTAAATTGGCAGTAGAAGGAAAAAAGGGAGAAAATATTTGCGACGAAGGGCAAAAGCTTTGAGAGAGAAAAAAAAGTGGCGTTACGAGAGGGTTGAATCCAGTCGAAGTTGACTTATTCAAGCAGCAGCGATTTCTCTCGCTGTCTCTTTGCGGCCCTTACGCGCGGATGACCTCCAAACTTTCCAAGATCACGCACGTGTCCTCCAATTATACGTACCCCGTGTACTAAGCGATGCGTAGTTTGTCCCTGAAAGGTCACCCCTCTGGAAAATCGATATATTTTGAAATATCGAAATCAATCATTCTTTTCTCTTCGTTTGCTGATCATTTTCGCTAATTTTAGTATTTTCTTTGTTCCTCTTTAACCACTTTGTTAATGATATTTATGATTAATTGTGATAAAAAAGAAGCTTTTTATTCTCAAATCAGTTTACGTATTGTTACATAAATACAGTTAATTTAATTATTACTGTGTTGCGCTGGTACGTGGCATCGACCGCAATTTTTGAGCTCGTTTTATCATTATTTTACAAAAAATTATTTTTCTTTTAATTTGGAATTTTAAATAAATTATTATAAAATTGATATTTTTATGATATTTTTTATCAATCTTATCAAAATCAGAAATTTAATATTGAAAAAAATTCATAACTTCAAAGCGCGAACGCAACAGATTTTTGAAACGTATCTGAGCTTAAAAAAAACTGATGAAATCAAGGACGAAGATCCCTTTTGCGACGTCGTTCGCTTTTTTAAAAATTCGATATCTGGGCTGCGCACTCGTCTCGACCCTCATTTTTTTCACTCTCATCCTCAAATTTCTCGTTAACTAACATTTTTATCCAACTCCGTCATGTTTCATCATTTTTATAAAACCCAGGAATTCAACGTGCAAAAAACATTGCCAAAACGCACCTAGATTTTTCTTCTATATACCTTAACTACGATAAAAAATTACCGGTGAAATTGAGGACGAAAATTTCGTTTCACGGGGTCATTTGCTTTTTTAAAAATTCGATATCTCCGTCGCGCACTCGCTCGGGCCCTTATTTTCACTCAATTTTTTCGCTCTCATCCTCAGTACGGCTCTTAGCACGAGTCGCTTCCATTTCGCCTCGAGAAGCAATATTTAATCCATTTATACGCTCCCGAGAGATGAGAGAAAAGGGAAAGCGAGAGATACACGAGAGAGGGATAAAGAGGAGTAACAAGAGGGAGAAAATACAAGAAAGAAAGAGATGAAATAAAAAAAAGAAAAAGCTCGAAGGGTGTCGAGAGGGAAACGAAAAGAAACAACTTTCGTGTGAGTGTGTTACGGAGCCCGGGTGATGCGAGGTCGCTCTTTTATAAGTTTTTCGCAATATACGCTTCTCCAGTATTTATTTCGCTCGCCCTCTACTCTTCTCCTCGTACTTTATGGCGGATGATATAGTTCTGGCCTTGGCCAAGGGCTCGAGTCTGTGACACTCGCCAAGTTCACGACTTCTACCAGAGTGTAGGTCAAGGTCGTTATATAAAAGACGATAAAAATCCAGAAGTACATCCACGAGATAAATAGAAAATGAATACAATTTTTGAAACAAACATTTTATTAAAAAAATTTAAAATCATAATAAATAATTTTTTTAAACTAGAAAAATGTTCGATTTTTTTCGTGTCGAATGAAAAAATTGTCACGTACGGAAAATATAATATTTTTACGAAAAATCATAATAAAAAATACAATTTTTTTAGACAATTAAAAAGAATTTACTTTTGATTTGTTTTGCGTGGAATGAAAAAACTGTCACGTACGGAAGATTTATTTTTTTACGGCTTTCGTATGCGGCCAAAAATCATAAAAATTTACTCCTCGATATAGCGGAAGTCTTCAAGGACGAGAGCGAATAAGTGGACGAGCGTGTTTGCTGGTAAAAACAAAGGAATCATTTTCATAATTTAATGAGGGGGAGGACCTTCGGGATCCAGTCTTCATCCTTAAGATCGAGTCAGGGTCGAAACTGTCATCGTGGGTTGCTGTCATCGAGATTCCGAATATCGAGTCTTCCGAGAGGGAACGAGACTAGTCGTCCTTCCACGACTGTATATATGAAACTAGACTTTTTCAAATCCTTTCGCAATCCGGATGTTCAGTTTCGGATAGAAAAAACTAATAAAAAAATACCAGAAATCCGTACGTTTTTAGTATTAAAATTGAATCGCTCAAAATTATATAAAAATAACCTTAAAATTCAAGAAATCTTTTTTATCAATAAAAAATCTTATCAATATTCAACTCCAATCATAAAAGATATTACAAAAATAATTTCAAAAGTCCTTGAAGAAGAAAAGCAGTTTACATAAATATTGTTATCAATAAAAAATAATTTTTATGAATATTAAACACAGATGTAAAAAAGTATTAAGGAAATCCTTGAAAAAGAAAAGCGACACCGAATACCGAAGGTCGAATCCGGATGTAAATTCGAAAGAAACAAAAGCACGCGGAAAAAAAGGATTGGATAATCGTTCGGAAAAAATATTTCACCTGTCGATCGATGGGTAAAAAAAAATGTCAAAGCGTAAGTTTCGACGGTAGCTCTCGATGGAATAAATGTGCTCCGACGGGAGATTTGCATCGGAATGATCGCGAATTTCTCCCACCTAGGTGGCAAGAGTGCCAAGTTCAAGGACATGAAAAACGTGACTGCATTCATCCGTCCTCGGTGGAAAAGAGAGCGAGGAAGTGGAAAACCGAGCGGGAGAGAGACCGGTGGAAACTGAACGGAAGGGAGAAAAATAAACGAGATATTTGCCTCGTGTGTTCCGCATACGTCACCGAGGAAACATCTTTCGAGAAGCGAGACAAAAAAGTCTCGAGAAGAATTGCTTAACAGAGAGAATGACAAAAAAATGAATAGAATGTTTATTTTCAGGAGAAAAAAGTTGATGGCAATTTATAGGTTTTCGTGTATAAAGGCTTCGTATGAAGCGCTGAGAAACGATTGTGGGCAAGTGAATAAGTCAAGGACTTGTCGTCGAGAGGGAAAAGAAGAAAGAAAGAGAAAAAAGACAGAGAGAGAGAGAGAGAGAGACTACCTCATCGTTTGAATATGAATTGGCCCCAATTAGGGCTCACCTTTATTCGTGATCGTTCTACGTCTGTTTGTTCACTGATTGGCCAGGATTACAGTCATGTCCGAGCTTCTTCGCTTCTCTCAGTTCTCTCTTTCTTATCCGGCTTCTCACTCCCTCGGCTTTTCAAACCGCACAATACCGAGATACGCACGAGCTTACGAATGCCAATTTCGCGCCTGTTTCTTTTGCCCTCTGTTTGTACATTTCCGAGCCGCGCAATCCGTCCTGACCTCATCGAGGTCAAGCTCAACACGATCCCCAAGGACAAGACGCATATGCCGATATTTATCTCAATTTTTCAGCGTTAGAAACTCTATTGGGTGTTGAAAAAATAGTTTCGAATATATTTAAAGCTTTTCGTGCGCTGAGCTTTATCTCAATATTTCAGCGTTAATGAATTCTGTTGGGTATTACAAATTTTCTTCGAACGTTTGGCATTTTTTATGCTTTGAGCTTTATCTGTAATTCATGTGTAAAATTTTTCAATGTTGGAAACTTTTCTAAATATTGAAATAGTATTTTCCGATATTTGAATTTTTTTTTTAATTTCGAATTTTTTTTCTGTATTTTTCCTTTTTGACGAAATTAACAAAAATTGTGCAATACACTTTAGGGTTTTGTACTTTACCAAAATGCTTTTTTCATATAAACATTTATTGACCTCTCTCCTGGATGAAATAAAAGAAATTGAAAATTCCAATTTACGAAGCATTTCATTTTTTTCTATTCGTATTTCTATTTCTTCTTTATGTATGTACCATCAAATATTTATTGTTTCAACTTTTACGATCTCGAGCAATGTACGGCGTATATATTACACAATATGATCTGATATTTGTCAATATGACCACACAGAGTCTGAATATGTACTAATGTAAGAATTTGCTATCCGCAAATTTTTCAAAATTTTATAAAAAGTCAAAATAACATTTTTCGAAAAAAAAACAATTGGATGCATCTTGAAATTCGCGACTAAAAAACGAAACGAATAACCATAAAGTTGGCTAATAATCGAGGTCGCGAAAGAGAGATAAAATAAAGAATAAAAAAAGAAAGATAAAGAGAGAGAGGAAAAGTGGCGTTCAAGGCTCTGATTGGAGGAAACTTGGCGATTACGTTAATTCCTGATTGATTAAGAGGCGGATTAACCCTCGGGAGTATCAGAGCAAGGTATAGGAAAGTCCATTTCAGCCCTCGAGGTCGAATCATCCAAGATGAAGGAGGCGGCTATATAACGTGATTCTTTTATCCGGGCCGGAATAAAATATAAAGAGAAGGACGAGAGAAAGGCCTTTGCTCTTGGCCGCATCAATCGCTCGTCCTCTCACCACCTTCACTCTCTTTATTCTCCTTGACAGTCATACCGAAGTAATGACCGTCATTCTTTTTTTTTATTCTTTTTTTTTTCTCGAGACCTCTCAACGTCGTCGCTTTCCGCGACATTTACCGTTACTCGCGCATTTTATTTCTTTATCCGCAAGGATTCGCACAAACGGGAGTACGACATTCTAAGTGGACAATTTTCTTACTAAACGAACAAGCGCGTTCTTTGTTCTCCGTTTAAATATTTTTTTTATTGAACGTGACAAACATCTCTGCGTAAAGCGTAAACAACTTGAAAGCTCGTGTTCGGTAGTGTTAGGAGTATTTTAGCCGTGAAAAATTCAAGAAAAATGTAAAAAGAAAATTTTCAGCAAAATTTTCAAAAATGAAAAATTTAGTTCTAAAAATGAGAAACAGTCAATTTTTGGTCCTCGGAAAAGTTTTGCGATTTTCTAACCTTGGACAATAAAAAATTTAGAAATTTCGAAACCTCAAGCTTAAGTCACAAGCGCTCTTTGTTCTTGGTTTAAACATTTTTTTTTGCAACTCGCCAAAGATCTTTGCGCAAAATGTAAATCACTTGAAAATTTAGTGTCATCCGTTTTGCAAGTATTTTGGTCGTGGAAAATCCGAGGAAAATTATAACGTGATCAAATTTCTCAGTACAATCCGATTTTCACAAATCAGAGCTACATATTCTGAAAATAAAAAAAAAGTAATCTTTGGCCCTTGGATGCAAATTCTTCAGAATTTGTCGATTTTCCGTCCTCGCACAATAAAATTGTGAAAATTTCAAAATTTCAAGTTTAAGAGATGAACCAGATGTACAGGAGTTTGGCCTTTTGTTTCTCGGAGCTATGATGTGCGTTTTGAGAGAAAAGAGGCGCGTAAATACCGAACGGTGTATAACGGAACAGTGGATACTCCGGCATTAAGTATTTATGCGAATGCACAATCGCTCGTTACGTAACGGTCGCCCGAGCAGAGACCCAGAGAACTGGAATATGAGCGCGCGGGAACTGGTTTCCTTCGGAGCCAATATAATTGCTGCCTCCTCGCGTCGCCTGCTTAATCATTCCCGTGAGGCCTGGATTGACCTTCGGCGAGAGTGACCGTCCCCTACCGAGGCATCTCACCGTTTTAAATAAATAAATACAGCACGCAAACTATTTCCGTGTATCTCACTCGAAACCATTATATACATACGAGGACGAACAATTTTCCTGTTTTTTTCATTCACAATAAAAAATATATAAAAATTACAGCAAAGATTTAATTACTGATTTTTTAATTATTTATAATTTTGTATTATTCTGTACTCGTGTTTAAGATTTAACATTTATTTATCACGTTTTTGTTCATTGCAATTATAGAATTAAAAGAAGGAACTCCGTTTCAATAATCAAGAATCAATTAGAGGTCAATAAAATTTTTTAAATAAATAGTAATTACAGTGAATTCGTAATTAATATTAATTTTATGTGAGTGTAATTTTTTATTATTATGCTTTTATGAAAAATAGTTTATCATGCGTTATTTATTAATCATGGATGTATTGAAAATAAGAAAAAACTTGTAATTATTTTTTTTTAACAATGAATTACGAATTTTGGATCGATATTACAGCTACTTTTTGGGATTGCAAAAAAATATTCGGATATGGTTATAATTCGTAGTTATGACATGAGTAAAGAATCATTCAACGAAAGATCTTCGAGATTAGTCCACCCACGTGTTCGACCGTGAATAACCCGAGCGCCTCGTTTCCTCTCATTGCGACAGATGTGTGACTCTTCGAGATGCAAATTCGAGGAGCCAACAATTGCCGAGGAATGTCTCAGCGACTCGTCTTTGTCTCGTTCTTTTTTCCCTTGAATTTAAATTCTCATTAAGCTCACGTAAAAATTTTAAAAACGCCCACGCCCGCGAATTCTTACCAAACCGAAGATTCGACAATCAAGGCAAATCTCGTATGAAAAAACGAGAATTAAAAAACTTAAATTCCTCCAAAATCACTTAAAAACGACTTTAGAAATGCAAAAAAATTTTTTTGCATATTAATTTTCAGTGAAATAAACTTTTCTATTTTTTTACAATTATTAAAACTTTTATCCATTTCACTATAACAAATCCCGACTATATTTTAATTCAACACGTGTAATTTAAAAATGATTTCGTTCGAGTGTCTGTCTCGGGAAATTGGCGCGCGACGGGCGAGTAAATCGTTAATGAGATGAAAATCGTTTGAATTACCGAGTCACGATTTCTCAATCGAGAGAGAAAAACCGTCTCGTGAAAAAATAGATGAAAAAAGTGATGGCGCCGATTGGGACAAAGAGAGACAGCGATCGCACTTTCACCGGGTATTTCCTTCGGAAGTAACGACGCGTTCACACTCGGCTCGTTCCCTTTTTTTTCATGTCGAGCCGCGGTCCGCTGGATGCGCTTCGGAGTTTCCCTTTCACAACGAGGAGAAAAAAAATAAGAGAAAGAATAAGAGAGGGAGAGAGAAGTCGAAGGAAAAAGCAATTATGAAATGAGGAATTGGACCGGAATAAAATACGGTTTGGCTTTACTCGCACGTGCAAATTCGGTTTCGATGAACCGGCCAATGGCTCTGACACTTCCGGACCGGATGGGCGAGGAAGTCTTTCCATCTCGCTCTGTCTTTTCCTTCACTCCCTCGCGTCCCTTCTCGCTCTCCTGCTCGTTTTGCACTCTTCTCGTCGCTTCAACGATTTCGCAAATTGTAATTTTCATTCAACGCCAGGGTCAATGATATTACTCGAACTAAAATTGAGAGAAACAAAATTTAAGCAACAAACTTTTTATCATTTATTTTAGTTTTATAAATAAAATCACGAGAATTTATCATAATTAATTTCTTATTTTTAAATTTTGATAAAACTATAAAAAACGAGTGTTAACAAAATTTCTGAAATTAAAGATTCCTGACTCTGAAATGATATTTATATAAAATTTTTATTTTTACACTATAAATTCTAAGTTTCAAAACAAAATGAGTGATAAAAAAGAATAATTTTGGAATTTTTATGATTCAGTTTTTATTTTAGTTTTATTGTTATTTGGCAATCGAGTTCTCGTAAAGTTTGAAAATTTGGCAAGAGGAAAGGGTGCAGAGAGGCTTCGGAGCGGATATGGGCGCGGGTGTGGCATGTCGGAGAAGAATGACGCGATGGACAGGCCCGCGATCGTTCACATAAGCAAACGAGTGTAGGGTCGCTCGGTCAGTTGACCCTGGATTTTATTTATGTTTCCCCATGGCGTATAAAAGCCGGTTACACACATGAAGGGGTCCTCCAGTCGAAGGTCTACTCCCAGACTCATCTCTCTTTTTTTTTCTCTTCCTCCCTCTCATTCACTCATTTGTTCTTTCTTGCTCTCTCTCTCTCGCTCTCTCCACTCTCTCTCGCTCTTTTTCTCTCACAACTTTTGAGTCACGTTTGCTCGATTTTGACAATTTAATTTTTTTTCTCGTCCTCGTCTCTATTTTTACCGAGATTCCTAGACGAGGTCGCGTTCCGAAAAAAATCGTGGGACCACGAGAGTCGACGAATCTCCATGCGGATCGCGAAGAAATCATTTTATCCCCGCGCACTCTTTTGTGCCGCTCTTTTGCCAGGCTTACGTGTTTTCGATCTGCCGTAATGGGATCTCGTTCGAGATCCAGTTAAAGAGAGAGAGAGGGAGAGAGCGCACGCAACTCGCATTGTGCACCCAGATTCGTACATTGGACGTAATAAACTAGGAAACGCTTTTTTCTCTTTATCTCTCTCCTTTTTTTTCTTTCTTTCTTTCTCTCTTACGCTATTTTCTTTCTCTCTTTTTCTTTCTCTCATACCCGGTAAACCTTGAATCGTCGTCCTTGATTCGAAAAAAATGCCTCCTCGCTCGAGTCACGTTAAAATGTGTGCACGAACAATTTTCAACATATTTTTACTCACTTGCGAACAAAGCTTCGTGCAAATGACAATTGTAACTCACGTTGATGGGAATTGACACGATCGATTGAGCTCCACGGGTCACGAAAAAATGTCAAGCGTGTGAATAAAAAATTCTTCCCCTTTCATTTACATTTATTTTTACATATATTTTTTACACTTATCGCTATTTTTTCTTTAAATAAAAAATTGGAAAACGAAAATTGATTTAAATAATAAAAATATTGTTTAGAAATATTATTAAGAAAATGTAGAAAAAGAAGTCGTTGCTCCTCGATTTTTTTCTATATTTTTTTGTAAAAATGTAATTACAATAAAAATTCTTGATAATGGTCAAATTAATTTTTGTCAAAGTTTATAGAAATTTGAAATCAAGATAAATTTTACTTCTGGATTTTTTTGTAATTTTGCAATCAATTGTAGATTGTAAACAAAATTACACAACTGTAAATCAATTTTCTATACATTGTTAAAAACACATGAAATAAAAAAATAATTATAAATTAGATAAATCCCAAAATTATAAATTTCGAGTTCTCGGAATCCACTTTAACCTCATATGCTCGCGATATTTGAAGTGACGAGACGCAAATTTCACTAGCTCGTCTCCTGCTCTCCCTTAGCGTCCGCGCCATCGCCGAGCGAAGAAAATCGAGGTGAAACATTCACTTTCCCATTCGAGCGGTTGTATACGACGCGGTGTATAAACGGTCACGAAATCGGGTCATTGTGTATCTTGGTCTCCGCGGAGAAAGTGAGAGTACACCGTATTATCCACGCTTTTATCCATCGAGCGAATGTACATTAAAAAAAAGTAACGAAAAGAAATGAAAAACAACGAATTCTGTGCAGGATTGAAATTTCGATCGAGATGATCTACGAGAAAGGAAGGAGCGCGAGAACGAATCTTCAAAGATCGCGCGCGCGTTTTATCATTCCACGGCCCACGACGTATTCTCGCTCCGACTTCCCATATCAGAGTTTCTAATTTCAAATTTCTAATGCACACGTAACCGAGACTTTCTATAGGTGAGAGTTCGCGTTGCCTCTGACTCACTGCTCTCTTCCCTCTGTCACTGGAACAATCGATTTTTATGTTTCTCAATATAATTTATTCACATGTTTCACATTTTGTATACGAAAAATAAATTCAATCTATAAATACAATTGAAATTTTGCAAAATATAATGCAAAATTTTTTGCAAATGAATCAATTTATGATTTATTATAATCCATGAACTATATATTTGTGTACAATTTCATAAAAATCGAGAAAGATTTGATTAAGTGAATTGAATAAGAAAATTATGCAGACAGATGAATGCATTTCACATATTTATGCACTATATTTGCATATTATTACTCATAAGTTTTTACACTTGGATATTATTTAAATATTTGTACTTTTATATTACTATGTTTATTTATTATTATTTATATATTGTTATTTATGGATATTTAATCAGGAATTACCGCTTATACTATTATCCTTTTGAATCATTGAAAAACGAAAGTGTCTTGATAAATTGAAATTGATGGACGAGAAGAAAAAGCGTACTTGCTCTGACCTGGCATGAAATTCGTGAAACGTGGGTGGACGACCTATTTACCCACTTATAACTTATTCATCATTGTCCCGGAATAGAAAAGCCTTCTTATTCTCCTTCGTACGCCCGCTTTAACACGATCAGGCCAAGACACGTACACCTACTTTCCTCACAATGGATTCGCCGCGAAAGTGCATCAAGTAAATCGGGAGTGATCCTCGTGCCACATGTCAATATCGATCTGTGAGGGCGGCGCCCAAAAAAAAGGAGCAGGAAAAAGATAGGTCGAAAACTATACGTTGAAAAATATATATTAAAAAATAAAATCCTTCTTTTAAAATGATTTTATAAATTTTTTATTAAAACTTATTTATAAATTATTTATTTAGAGGATCATTTTTTCAGAATATCAACTCCAACGTCCTGAATTCGCTCTTCATCTTGTAATTAAAGTAAATTATTCCAGATGGTGTCATTAAAATTTTCTACGTTGCTAATTTAACATTCTAAAAATATTACTGATACAAAATAATTATATGTGGCGATAACAACGAAAATTCAAAGAAATTTTGATAAGTTCAATGATCTCGAAAGCGAATAAACGTAATATGTGGGTTATTTGTAGAATTAATAAAAATTATAATTTTTTTTATACTTTCTATTTGAAAACGAATAATTTTTTATAATTCGAAATTCTTCTAAGTTCACTGATCCTTAACAATCAATAAACGTAGCACGTGCGAATAAAATTTAACACTAATTCGAACACATTGTTATAATTTTCACTTCAAAATTAATAACTGTTCATAATACGAACTGTCAATAAAGTTTAATGCGTATTCTAAATCAATTTAATCATTGACGCACATGTCAAATATTTGCGGATCGATATTACCAAACGCATGAAATTATTTTGCGAAACGCGCTGATACGAGAATCAGCAGAGAGAGCGAAAAATAATTATATAAACATGCATTGACAATCAATTTTATTGAATTTCGCTCGACATGGATTATAATAGTACAGTTGCGACATTTTGTACGGTTTAAAATATGACGAAAAAGCGGTTTTTATTGAGACGATGTTCATATTCAAAGCGGCCATGAATATATCCCGGACTACCATGAAGAAAAATATATGTACATATGTTGAGAGCTAGAGAGAGAGAGAGAGAGAGAGAGAGAGAGAGAGAGAGAGAGAGAGAGACAGAGACAGAGAGGAGTTTGCTCTACGCGTTACCTCTCGTAACCCTCTGTCATAAACGCGTTCGCGAGTTATCTAGTTTTGAGGTCACGTTCCACTTTTCTCTCTCATCGCCCTAAAAAAGTGGCCGATCGCGAGCTAACCGACCCTGAAAGCAAGCGTGGGTTCTCATAGTTCGCCTCTCATGTTCCGTTATTACGATACCCTGAAAAATTAGGAAGGCGAAAATAATTGGACCATCAATTGATCGTCTTGCTCAACATTTGCCTCTTAACGCAAATTTTTCCGTTATTTTGTCTTTGTGAAATAACGAAAGATGCCGGAAGCGATCGCGAGGTGAGAGAAAACGATTTAGAAAGGAACAGAGCCTTGAGCTCTATTTTTATAGAAAAAGGTTGCAAGCCGAGGAAGAGACGGAAGTGAAGGCGGACGTTTAAAATCGTGGTCAAAATGATTTAAAAGTTTTTTTTTTTATTTCAAACTTTCATCAATGATTTATAAATTTCTAAAATTCATAATAATTCAGGAAATTATACGTGGATCGTATTATTAATCAATTTTAATAACACAAATTACTAAAAAAATGCTTTTCGATTTTTCCTTCTTTTTTCGAAATATTTTTTTTACGAGGTGTATCAACGCGAAAAGTGTCAAACACGTGTGTCAATATTGCGACTATTTCCTCGACGAGATCTATGAAAAAAAGCACGCGTTTTATCGATCGATCACACGCGATGGCCTTCGAGCTTATTGTTAGATAACAGGACAAATTTTCAGCGATCATCGACCTCGCCAGATATAATATCTCTCTTATCATGGGATCTATAGTGTTCCGTTTGTGATAACACTTCGATTTTTATCCGTTACTTTTTTATCGAATAATTATTTCAATCAAAAGCCTCTCTCGTATACCTCTAATTGTGAGTCATTGAAAATTCCGGCTTCTCGGGTTTTTCGGAGTTATCAATTTTTTCATACGTCAAGAGAAAATTTTCTTCAATCGAAGTTCATGTGAAAATATCACTGAAGTTTATAATTGCTGATTTACGAAAATCATTTCATGAAAATCGTTCTCATCTTCCTATTAATAATAAGAAATAATCTCCGCAATTTCTGAAAATGTTTTGAATGGCAAATTGGAAAAATTATTAAGAATTCAAGGGAGATAGAAATTTGAAAAATTGTTATAATTTGTCGTAGAAACTGACGAAATTTTGTCGGGCGTGATGCTTAATTTGCTTTCTTGTTTTACAAACGTGGAAACAAATTTCTTTCGCGGATTGAATGAGGTTAAATTTTATCGCATGCTTCAAAAAATAATTTTGTCAGTCGACTCGACAAGATTCTTACAAAGTAGAGCGATCTCCATTGCAGCTGAGTGCCCGCCAATTTTTCTTCCCCTCTCTGTCTCTTACATTCATGCGGTTTCATATGTTCGAGAATTATGAAGAAATAAACGTTACAAAAGTGGCGATAAGTTTTCGGCTGCGGAGGGAGGGAGTGCGACGTCCGTCGAACGACAGATGGCAACGTTCCAAACATTTTTTTCTCTCTTCTTCGCCTTTAATTTCTCTTTTACACTCAAACGATTATCCCCAAACAAATGTTACAACGGTGCGAATGACGTTAATTAAAAGGGGGAAAAACAATTTGTCGAGTCGCGTAAAAAATGTGGATCATAATATTGAAACTTGCTTGAATTTGTATTCCGATTTTATTATTATTATTATTATCGATTATCGAAGGATGGATAAAAAATGTAAAGGAACCAAATATCTAAAAAATATCGAAGATTTTTTGCAAATTTATAGTTGAAAGTAATGAAAGTTTAAATTTGCAACGTTTTCGTATTGAGAAATCATTACCAACGACGATCTCTGCGTGAGTATAAATTGTATAAATATTTGATAAACAAGAACGTATATCTAAATTTCGAGGATGTACAAGATTATATCGAAATATTTTTTGATAATAAGTAACACAATTAAAAATCTAAAGAAAATTTTTTTCAAATGTCAAAAATCTTTAATAACCAAAAGAAAGTAAAAAATCAGCAAAAATTCGATATCACACTCTTCTCAAAGGATAAATCAAATATTAAAGAAACACGAATACATTTTTTAAAAGTAACATAAAAAGTTTTAGAATATCAAATATTCGATATTGAGAAATCGAAAATAACCACGAGAAACTCTGAAGTTATATTTTATAGCAATATATTTTTAAAAAAGTCGTAAAAAAAACTTTAATAAGCGAGATGTCTAAATTTCCAGGAAAGTAAAAATGAGAAGAAATTCGGTAGTCCTCGAGTTTGCAGAACCGGGTGGGGGAAATAAAGAGAAAGAGAGAGATCTTTTGTTATTCCGAATAACCCAGAAACCTCGTTTTTCGTCTCGTTTTCATGCACGCACGAAATATTCGTAATGGTTGGTAAACGTGTGCCGGCGAAGGATAAAAAAGCGTTGTGGAAGCCACACGCGTATATCTTTCTCTCGATTTTTTTTTCACTATCGTCGTAAGTGTCTCGCAGGGAAAGTAACGTTCGTCTCGGCTCGATGTAGGGAAAGTGAAAGCTGTCGCTTCCGGGGTAACCGTCCGCGAATCCAGTTCCTCCTTCTGCGGTACTCGCCTCTTGCCAATTGAAAAAAGTCGACTCTTTTTGTCTCTTTCTCTTTGCAACTGAGGCGGACGGATTATTAATGACCTCAGGAGCCCGGGGAATATCTTTGGATAGATGCGAAAAGGGTGAATCGTCGGCCCCTTCTTTTTCTCGAGTGAAAGTGACAAATGTCTTTCTTTTTATCCCAAAATATATTCGTTTGCGGCAACACAGAGTGTGACGAAAGATCTTATCAATTAAATTGTAAAAATAGAAAACATGAATGAGTGAAAAATTAACAGACACTCCAATTTGCTGTAAATAAATGAAATCTGTTGATTTAACAATTTTTTGTTTTTACCCAAGATTGTTTATAATTTTATCAAATATATTGAAATTGTTGAAAAAAATAAATAAATTTTGATATTTTTGGTATTAAATCATAATTCTGTTTTTCACATCAATTATTAATTCTAAACATTAGTAAAATTAATTTTTTTCTACTATATACCAAAGAAAAAAGATTCATCAAAAATTAAATTAAATAAATTCACTTGATCGCTGATTTGAGGAAATAATATTCCAACATTTTTATTCTGTTCTCAATCTAATTATCATTATTCATGAAAAACATTAGCAATTAAATCTTCTATTACCGATCCGAGGGGGAGTAGATTCGTAAAAAATTCGATGAAATAAATAAATTCAATGGATTTAATGTTTTCTGGGTCGATTCATCATTTTTTATTTTCAGCATTCCCGTTCCCTAAATATAAGAATGGAAAAAAAAGTAATTCCAACGTTTCGGAAGGTACGGATTGTTATGGGAATTTAGGGAAAGCTCATGGGGGAGAAAAAAAAAGAGGGTCGAAGCGTGCGTGCGGGAGTGAGAGAGCAACAACCGGTTGGCCTCTCTCTCTCTCTTTCTCTTTCTCTCTTTCTCTTTCTCCCCCAAAGAGGGAAAGGAGCGACACGACGAAAGTGGAACACGGCCGATGGCCCGATGACCTCGTGACACACATTTCCCCGATCTTCGTCTCAACGAAAGTGAAAAGAGCGAGGGAGGGAGAAAACGGCGACGGGGGAGGGAGGAAGAAGCGCGTTTGCGGAGCGATCATCTTTACGGCGTTTCTCCGACGGATGGAAATTTATGGTCGTCCGAAAACATCACGCGTATACACGCGAGTTTACGTATTTTGGGCCTCGCATATAATAATACCATTCCAGGTAACGAGACCGTAAACTACGAGGAAGATTCTCGCCTGACAGTAATAATAGCGAGAAATCGTCGTAACTTTTTCATAGATCGATTGTCCTCCGGTGGAGGAGAGAAAATTGCCAAACAAATTCTCCTTCGAATGGTATTACGACCTTTCGGAAAATGTAGTATCTGTATGGAATAATAGAATGCACAAGGGAGAAAATGTTTTCGAAAATTAATTTCAACGCATGATTTTCTCACGATTTTTCTCAAAATCGTTTTTCTTTTATGGATTTTCCAGAAACTCCTTTTGTTTTTATTACTTTTTTTATTATTGTTATCGCTGAACGATAATGGGTCTGGATTTATTAAAAATAGGAATAGAATATACACATTACGCGTTCACACGCAGACTTCCGAGTACGCGAGTAAGGAAAAAAAGTGTCTCTCGCGATCGTTTCGCTCGGTGCCTGGTCTTTCGCTTTCAGTCTTGGAGGAAGAACCTTAGACAAGCGACATAAAAGAAATTGTTATTCCAAGGTCCCACTCGTGTTCTCAGTCTTTCATATTCTTTTTTTGACGTGAAACGTCTGTTAAAACGGTACCCCTTTCGAGAAAAAAAGGGACGGAACTGCGAGACGGAAATACATATATCGTACTAAAGCGCGC
>JAPYYX010001641.1:0-41227 GCA_030522605.1 Cremastinae sp. B BG-2022a
CATTTTTGTTTAAATGTGTTTCATTACCAAAGAAAATGGTCTTTTTCGATCTGCTATATTAATTGATTTTTCGCTTTAGTTTTTGTTTAAACGTGTTTTGAAATCACCGAATATAATGTTCTTAGCAAATAAAAGACTATTTAATATTAAATTTTATCAAAATTTGAAATAAAGTAAATTTTCACCAAATTTTTGGGGTACCCCATTTTGCCCCCCGTACCCCATTTTGCCCTTCCCTCCCCTAATTGATATGTAGAATACTACATATCAATTTTTTTAAATGGATTTTATTGTCGAGTTTTAAATGGATATTATTGTTTCAACGATTGCGTTATTTTATTTCTTTTGTCAATAGACTAAATTCTGGATAAAATATGTAATTAAGAAATTTATTGTTGGCTCAATTCAAATTGCAACTTATTCTCATTCGCATTACACTTTCTAAGTCTAGACTCTACTACCCTAGAGTATAGTTGTTGACCGTGTTGTACTGTCTTGATGAAGAGTCATGAGGATAATCTTTGAGTTCTTAAGATTTTTTAAAATATTTTTAGTATCGTATACATTATTTATTAAAATTATTTGGGCAGTCATATTTACATTTAGTCTGAGTTTCATTTTTTTTTAACTTTTAAAATTTTGAAATATTCGTAAAGTTGTTAGCTGTGTGTTTTTATACTGTTTTTATACTGGTAACATGCTCCAGCGTTTGAATAACCTTCCAAATTAGAATGTTGCGGATCTCTTGTTCAAAATATTTCTGTATTACTGACGACGTTTCAACCAACGATTTAAGTGTGCTTGATAATGATAAATTACAAAAAATGTTTATTTTTTTATAATTTTTTTTAATTGTCTTATTTTGAATCGAAAATTTTTTTAATTTGATTGGTCGGTTACTTTGCAGTTCTTACAGTTTAAATTATAGATGAAACTTTTTTTTTTCATTTTTTCCAAAAGATATGGAAAAAGACACAAGTTAAACAATAAAATAGATACATGAAATTTCTAATTTTTTCCAATTTAACCAACCTTCAAGCAATTTTCGAAGGGCAACGATTCCATCTTTAACGTTCTCCTCGGTCTCGCGGAGTTCCGTTTCCGCGATCTGCCTTGTCTCCTCGTCGAGGGGTCCAATTTCAAGTTCGAACGACATCATCGACGATCGGTAGATTTTTCACCAGCCGATTTTTGTCGTCCGAGAAATTTTTTTTATTAAATTATCTTTATATTTTAAATTTAGTTTTAAGTTTAAAAAAAATTTTTTTTTAAGGGAAAAATGTAATTATCCGGCTGAAACCGACCGTAACCCCTGGACCGAACTGCACTCGCGGGCGTTCAGAATATATCTGTGATCGTATATCACGGGGAGGCTCACTCTTGTTCATCACATCTTGGTACACAATCTTTGACCATACTCAAAGTCCAATCTTTTTCCTTCGATTGCTCTCTCGTACATTCATACACGAAGACACGTCATCGGGCGAACGTTGAGAGAAGTAAAAAAAATAAAATATTTGATAAGAAAACGATACAAGTATCACGTTATAACATTTTTTATATTTAATTACTATTTTTTAACTTCTCTGCATAATGCGAGTACTTTTTCACTTTTTCGGTACTTGAGAAATTTTTCAATGATTTACATTAATTTTTTTTACTATTTTTGATTTTTCCATTGCTATTTTATATCTACTATTTTTTCTACTTTTCTAGCTTTTTAAATTTTTTCTGGAGTGCTCGAATATTTTTTGATTCAAAAAATATTTTCATTATATAAAAAGTATTTTATTATTATGGTAATTTTGTAATAATAAAATCAGTGGATTTCGTATTATTTGTTGTTTTCTTGGGAAGTAATTATTTTTAATGAAACTGAAGTTAATTATTGAAAACTCATATTTTAACAATTATCACGATTTACTTGTTTTCGTACTCTTTTTAGTAACAAAAATCTCATTGTCGGTATGAAAAATGTTCGGGATAAAGCACGGATTTTTTTCAATGCGTATTTATTTGAGAGTGCGAGGCTCGATAACGACGTTTATTTCCTATCTATTATGTATTCGAGGTTATCGTTCCTCAACTTTCGTCCGAGAGAAATTTCTTGGGCGTTTTTTTTCATTATTCTCGCCTTGACGTCCAAAAGTGACAAATTTGTTGATACTGGAGATCAAAAATTTGATTTTTGGTACTTTCTTTTCAATCATTTTTTATGTATCTTTCTCTACATTTTTCCCTATGACATTTTTTATTATTTTTCCACCTAATTGCAAGATTTTTAAGATACAAATTTGTTCATTTCGAAGACTACAAATTTAATCTCTCAATTTTTTATCTGTTTTTACGGATCTTTCTTTTTACATTTTTTAATTAAATTTCTACTTGAAAGGCGAAATCGAAACTTAATTTTTTTCAAGTCCTATTTTACGATTTTTCACAAATTTTTTTCGTGGTTTGTTTTTAACTTTCTTTAACTGAAAAATAATAACAATTTTGACGACCTTCCTTAGATGACGTTCAAAGCTGTTGAAAAATGAAATTTCCTTCACTGGAGCATGTAAAAGTCACGAAGGCAATTCGTAACTACAAGAACGTCGCAATTTCGTTCATGTAAATTCATGATTCCTGTCGTTCTTTTGTGAATTTATCATAATTAGAAAAGAACACGATTTCTGACTTTGAAAAAACATTATTCTTCAACTAGACTATATTTTGAATTAAGATTTCGATGTCTACATTGGGTTTGAATTGTCGAAAAAGAAAATTTTAAAAGATATAGTTTTATTAAAATCTGAGTTCTAGAATGGATATACATATCGAAAATTATGAACTATTAGTCAAGTCAAAATTTCTTTACGTAATCCTAAGAAAGTAAAATCTTTGTTGGTTCATTGAGACGTCGAAGAGAAAAATAATTGTTGAAGACAAGTAAATAAAATTAATTCATTATGGCTTTTTTAACATTTTTCACATCTGTTTTATAATTTTTTTGGTCGGTGCTCTTTATTGATTCTTTATTTTTTACTTTTTTTTCTCTTAAAAATTCTTAAACAATAATTAAATCTCATTCTTGTGAGGTCTTAACAATTAAAAAAAAAAATTTATCACTTTCTATAATTTAATAAATTAATTCAAATTGTGAACGTGCCGATAATGGCATGAATTGTTGATACAGTTTGTCCGAGAGATATATAAATACAGCTAAGATGGGGGAAAGCAAAACGTCAGCGAGAAATAATGAGGTCGCTGGCATTGTCATTGCGTTTTCTCGTGTAAGTTAGCTTGTCCACGTGCAACCTCACATATTTTTGTTTTCTCTTTCTTGGATTGCCGATAAACGTAACTTCTTTGTGTCTCTGTATGCATTAGAGTGCATACGAGGTCAGGGCGAAAAAGGCGAAACAGCTGATTCACAAAACCACCGACATTATTACTACAAAGAAGAAGCTATCATAATTTATTTTCCATATTTCTGTCCATCCACAATATTTCTGCAAATGTGGAAAATAATAAGAATTTATATTATTTTTTTTACCTTCGAAATTAAATCACTACTTTCTTTCATTGTTTTCTTCTAGAATTAATGCAATTTAAAATGCTAACCCGACTGGACTACTTCTTTTCGGAGATCCCATACCAACGAATCCGTTTGTTGATACTGCATTATTACGTCATCTCGGGCATCATTTTTTAAACGTTTGGGATACCAATCACGTCACGGCTCTCAAATGAAAGCGGGAAATTGAAGAATTAGTGTTACATTTTGCAACTTAAAAAGTATTTTGTAAATCCAAAATTATACATCACTATAATTATAGGAGAATATCATATATATAATATTTTCGATATTATTAATGGTATATCTCATTCTGAGTTCAAAAATTGCTGCGTGGGTAATTTCAACTAGCACAGCATACATTTATAAACAGCAATGTAAATTATTTGATTCGAAATCAACGTGCTTTTTTATTTTTTTTATTGAAAATATCACAGATGAAATAAATTTTCATTTTCGTGATTTTAAAAATTACTTAAAAATGGAAAAGGGCGAGTGCAAGGGAAGAGGAAAACGGGAAACTAACGAGAGAAGTACGTCAAAAATAATTCGAAAGTAAATACCGCACATCAAAAATTATCATATGAATTACCTAAAAATGTTGAAAAACTAATATCGAGCATGAAACCTAGAAGGCCATAGCTGATGGGTAAATACTGGATAAGTGCCCCCACGCGCCTTTTTCAATAGCATATTGGAAGGATATATATATTTGGTACTATATGAAAGGCACAATCTCTGAAATTCTCAGTCACTTTTCATTTTAATGGTTTCGAAGAAAAAAATTAATTATCATTTTGCCGAAAAAAATTCTTAACTTTTTTGACTGATGTGACCGATTTTGTGTGGTTTGAAAAAAATATATGTCGTACATATACCTACGAGCATATAGGGCTCGAAAAAATTGCGACTTTTTTTAAAAGTCATGGATATGAACTGATGAATAACTAACGGATAAATAAAAATGATTGAACGGATGAACAAGTGAAAATGAATAGATGAAGAAACAAAAAATTAAAGAATTCTTAATTTTTTAATTGTTTGTAAAAATTCAGCGATCTAAAAATTAATAATTTATCTAAAAAAATAGGCAAATCGAATTTCAAATTAAATTCTGCTGTACACAAATAAATAAATTTAGACTACAAATATAAATCAATATATGTACAACTACTGCCTACTGCTTTCGTACTGCAAATGACTTGAACAAATTTCTGTAATTATATCGGCCAAGTTCGTAAAGCGCGAACAGCGGAGCAAGCCGAACCGAGAATTCGATAATAATAATAATAATAATAATAATAATGTAACGAAAATACGAAAACGAAAGCATAACCTCCGTACCTCAGTGAATTTGAATAATTTCTGTATTAAGATTTTCTGTCATCAAATTATTCTTTTCAATATTGTACATAAATTTTCCCCTCAACTTATTCAGTGAATGGTTTTATAGGAAAAAAAAACAATGAACGCGAATGAAATATATAATTTACCTGTTTCGCCGGTCGTTACATGTCCATTTGGTTTAGAATGGTCGGAAGACAATCACATTTCATTAATTACCATTCAGGGTGTACACGTTTTCGTAAGTATGGTCACACAAATTGAAAAATAATATTGAAAGACATAATAGTATTAACAATACCATATTAAAGGCGATGTCAAAAGCGAACATAACCTCACAAACCTTAAGACAAATGATTCTCAAAGATCGTTCGTATTTACATTTTAAACGCTTTCATCTGAAATTAGTTTCACTGCACGTAATCGTTAATAAATCAATCTGAATGTTATACTATGAAATTTCAATTTTTTTTTAGATAAATGATAACAATTCATAAAAATATATTGACAGTATGTAGATTCTTAAAAAATAAAAATCAATTTTTCATTTCGTATACATGAATATGTTTTTCTGAATACAGGAGTTCGTGCCAAATCCAATGTCAATAAATTTAACTCTGAAATTTTGGAGAACTTTTATTTACCCTTCAATGTACTCTCCGGTAAAATCGTATCAGAAATTCGTCAATGAGTCAATCTGGGACTTGGACCGAGACGATATTACAACGCTGCTCCTTCAAGAAGCTTTGACGCCAGAAATCATAGACAGAATGCAACCACGGGCAAGAATATCTTCCATCTCCTGGTCTCCAAAAGGATTAGCAAAGCCTTCGAGAAGTCTCTGTGCCATTGTGACATCTCTTGGCAGCATAGAAATTCTTCACAAGCGAGGAGGAGAATGGTTTTCTGTCTGGAGTGTGACTAAACTTTGGAAAAATTTGCAGGAGCAAGAGGAAAACATTAATCATGAGAATATTGGAGAAAAAATGTCACAGGGTTTGTGGCCAAGTTTCCTGAACAGATTTCTTGGTACAAGTACAAGTTGGAGTCCAATATTTGAAAATTCGCAAGGAGATGCTTCTGCTTATCTCGTTTCGGCTTTTCGAGGTTGCAATATTGTTTTTTGTAAAGTGGAAAAAATTGGAGAGTTTGCAGAGACGAAGGAGCCAACGATTGTTCTCACGAAGTCATTGAAAACTGACTCGAGAATCGTTTCGCTCTTGTGGATTAAACTTTCGGACAATAAAACTCATTTGATTGTTATTGGATATTCTGATGGGCGAATTCATGCAATTAAAGTTCTAACGAATGAAGAAAAACTTGAAGAAGTCGATTTTTTTAGATACGAAGACAAGTCCGATCGAATGCCGATAACTTGTATGAAAAAACTTCGGGAGAGTGACGGAAAATACGTTTTATTGGCTACGAAGTCTTCTTGGCTCGTCACTCTTGACTTGGACGAGAATGGGAATTGCGTTAAAAAAAGATATTCGAGAGTCCCAGGATTTTCCATAACGGGTGAGGAAAAAGAAATTTATTTTGTTTTGTTTAAAACACGTTTAAAAATATGAAGAAGTTGATTTGGAGCTCATTTTAAAATAAATTTTAAAAAATTCAAAGGAATAAATAATTTCTTAAAAAGTAGTAAGCAAAAAAAGGATTTATTTGTATTGAAAAATGTAATTAAATAGTAACAAGTATAAAATATTTCTTTTAGGTTTACTCATTCTTAGAGAAGACCTCGCAATCCTCACAACGCAGAACGCTCGTCTCTATTCGTTAAAAATTCCACAAAACAAAGACATTATAATGGAGCTCATAAATAATGATTTAAAAACTTCGAAAGTGCAATATCTAGGCCTGGCGAGTTCTCCAAACAACACGATTCTTATGAACTTAACAAGTCCCGATGGAATTTTCGATCACCTGATAAACCGTGAACCGAGCACCCTTCAAATTTTCACTCTAAAAGACGAGGAATTTGATCCATGGAATATAATCACAAAAAAATGGATTTCCAATATATCTCTCAATGATAATTGGGACTGCGTCGAAGCTTTGAGAATCCGAGCTTCGAAGGAGCCAGAAAAAATGTTGCCAAAAATTCCTAAAACCTTAAACGGGAACTCGACGATCAACGAATTGAGAATTGTCATGTGGCTCACTTTAATTTCCGAAGTTGTGGAAAAAAGGCAATTGTTGAAGGGAGTCGATAAAATTGTCGGTGAAATATCCGAAGCTCAGCCTATGATTTTTTTGAGCGCAGCTTGCGACCACTTGGAGAGACTTTCTAGGAAAAAGTCTCTGGATGAATATGAGAAACGAAGCGCCAGTTTTTTAAGAATGTTTTTAGAAATTTATCTCGCTGGAGAGGATGAGGATGAAGACATGGAACAAGATTCCATGGAGAAAAAAGATAACAATGGAAATAAAAATTCAGGAACTCAGAACGAGGACAAAACTGAACAAAATGTTGTGTCCATGACTAAAAGAGCGACTACGGTCTTTAGGGCAAGTTCTCACATTGATACAATTGAAACGGAATCTTGTGACCTCTGCGCTGAGATTTTGAGCGAATTGCCATGGACAATCGATACGTGTCCACTTGGTCATAAATTGGCAAGATGTTCGATAAGTCTTCTTCAAATAACTTCAATTTCTTATCGATCATGTCCTATTTGTGCTCGACTTTTTCATCCATCTTTGGATTCCTTGTATGACGAAATTCGTTGTATTTACTGCGATGTTCCTGCTGTGTATGATTCACGAGTGCGAAATTCTTCGATCGAAAATATTGTGAACACGTGGACAAATCTCTCAAAATTAATAAATCTTCAAAATCGACCGAAAAATATAAAAAATATGATTCAGAGTGGAAATGGCAAACGACGTTGTGTAATGGATCCTCAGACTTTTGCTGTTATTGTCGATAACGAGAATGGAGAGGATTTTTCAATCACAGAGACTTGGCAGGAGTTTTGAATTGGTTGGTGAGTTGATTTTATATTGTATTTTTTTTCTACTTCATTCAATTTATATTTATACAGTGTACGTTGTATTTTGAGTTTATTATGATTATATTAGTTTTAATTATTTAATTATTAGTTAATTGGGTATTTTATTTTGATTTAAGTTTTAATCGTCGAATTGTTAGTTGTTAGATTGAATTATAATTTAACCAATTTACATGAGACAGTAAATAGACAATTTTTTATTGTTTACATTTTCAAAATTGATTTGTGAAATGATCATGATTGTCATCGTAATTTATATAAATGTGCGGTCGAATATCTTCAAAAATACTTTGGAATTATAATGGAATATTGATTTTCGATATTTTATATATCTCACTTACATTTTACGAAATTGGTCAGAGAGATGTCGTTTTCAGACAGAATCATCATCAATCCTCAGGATCACTATACACGTAAATATAAGGATGTTTTTCGATAGTTTCGATATCCTTTTCCAATTGCAGCAAATCTTTTTCCATTCTAGATTTTCTCTTTTTTTTCGGTTGAGTGTCCGTTATAAACGGTAGCAACTGGAATTGCTTCATCATTTCCTCCCATTTCTTTTTCATTCCCTAAAAAATTAAATAGGATATAATATCGGATTAACAATGTGTACTGAAAAAAATGGATTCATTGCAATTATAAAACTTTATCAATACAAATTTGCCTGTATAAATGTAAATTTTTATTACGCTAGACACAATTTGAAATCAGATATTTTACTTCTTTTCGAAAAAGTTGGTAGTAAGCAAGAAATCAGCGTACAATAATAACGTAAACAATGATAATTGATTGATAATAAATATAAAATTACGTAAAGAAGTTCAGCTCTCTCATCCTCGGTAACGTATCGACATTGAGGTTTTTTGTATTCCACTGACATAGCGCTCTCCGTAGCTTCAGACTTTCTGCTAATTGTACTTTTGGTGCTTCTTGTTCCTTGGCTCTTTTCATCCGTTGTTTCAGATTTTGATTTTTCATCGCTCGTAGTGCTGGATTCTTGCTTGATTTCTTCATCCGTTACATCTTCCTCTTCGGAAGATTCACTTTTCTCAGTCTCAATGTCTTCTTCGTCATCCTCCTCGTCCTCGACCTCCTCCCCTGCTAATTTTCTCTCAGATTTCCTTTTTTCTCGTTCTGATTTTCTTATTTCTCGTTCAGATTTTCTTATTTCTCGTTCAGATTTTCTTTTTTCTCGTTCAGATTTCTTTCGTTCTCGTTCAGATTTTCTTGCTTCTCGTTCAGATTTTCTGGCTTCGCGTTCAGATTTTTTTCGTTCTCTTTCTATTTTTTCTTCCTCAGTTTCTGGTTCTCCGTCTCGTTTTGTTTCTCTCCTCTTGTCTCCAGGCCTTGGACTTGTTTTCCTTCTTGACGATCTTCCTTCAGGTCTTCTCATTCCTTGCTGCCGCTGATCTCCAACTCGCCCTGGTGAATATCTTCCTCGAGAAGAAAATTTCAAGTCCTTCGATTTCTTTCCTTTTTCCATTTCACGCCTTGAGGCTCCAGGTCTTCGTCGAGGAGAACTTTTTCGCATTGGAGAAGTTTTTCTTCGTTGAATCTCACCTTCGAATTCTGATCTTCGCATGGTTGTAGGTAGTGCCATTTCTCCCCAGGTCGATCTGCGTCTTGGGCCTGAAAAATCTTTACCTGGAACTTTACCGTAGTCCTAAAAATGTTATACAGGTATTTAAAAATGTTCACACTCAACATCTTCATAAATATAAAAGCAAAAATGTAACCTCTCTGTAAATATAAATTGGCAGCAGTCCACTGTACTTGAGAGGACGTCGCGTGCCATGTCTGTCATCAACATAAAACAATTTTGTTCTTCTTGATTTCATGTGCATCGCTGCATCTACATTTCTCTTGGTAATGTCGACGGTGTGCTGAGGTTTTTCAACAACCTTGACAGGTCTTCGATCAGGCAGATTTTTTTGGTAATCTCGTTTACGAGACGGCCTGTGATCCACTGAAACATTCTTCGGAGCTGATTTGCTTCTTTTGCGTAGAAAATTAGCTGGATTTTCAGGGTCTATGGTCGGAACTCCTAAAGTCTTGTGAGCACTCTTTCCTCGCTTGTATTCTTCTTCGATTTGGTCATGATACTTCGAAACATGTCTGTCAAATAATGAATAAATTTCATTTATTTTTCAAAATTTTTTGAACGTTTCAAAAATTAGCTTGCATAAACTTCATTTGCACTCACTTACGTCCCTTACTTAATTGTTATATTTGCTATTTTAATATTTTGAAAAATGGTTTTTGTTACCTGGGAGGTTTTACGTATTCCTCTGGTGGCTTCGTTATAAGCTGTGTGACGTTTTCCGGTTCCGATCCCATATTTCAATAATTATTCAATCACAAAAGTTGTCCCTTGAAAACAATTTCTCAGTAACCAAGAGCAAGACTCCTATAAATATCCTCTTACCTATCCATCTTGTCAAATGTGTTCGAAAAGTTTTGTCGTTTGGAAATAATTGTTTACCGTAACCATGAGTAACGAAACCCTTGCTATCCATTTGATACGGGTTGTTCCATGCGAAGTGACGAAAATACACAAAAAATAATTTCGGAAGGGTTTCGTTAAAATATCGGAGTTTTTCTGGATTTAAAAAATTCTGGATTCCGTAAATGTTTTTATTTAGATCAAGCTGAATACTTGGAGAAAAAAAAATGTAGGCGATGAAGAATTTTTTTAAAAATGTTATATTGAAATCTATGAATTTTCTACGGCGTTTTATGACATGATCAAATCGTTTTATTTTTGGTAATCTCGTGAGGATAATGTATATTCAAGGTTTTTCATGAAAAGACTGCTAACTTTAGTAAAATTATTGTTGCATAAAATTTTATTTACAACGTGGGGTGTACGTAAACATAGCGTGATGAGAAAAAATCTTATCACACGATTTCCACGATTCTTTCCTACATGTTATGAAACATATTTTTTAACAATGCCCCTTAACAAAAATTGAGATTTTCGTAACGGTGGAAAAAATGTTAGATTGTTAAAATATAAAAACCGCTTAAAATTTTGTCTTTCTGGGTATATTAGCGATTTTCTCTAGACAAATAATTCGTGGAAAATATGTAGAGAAATCTCTTTTAGCGTTTATCACATCCTGTAAAAAAGTCTAACTTGTGAAAATTGACCAAATACCGTTAATACAGTCTTGGGGTGCATGTAACCCCATTGTGACCTATTTGTTTCATTTGCGAAGTGTGACCTAGGATTAACACTGTGCATCGTGACAGTCAAATGCGAATTATTCTTATGAACCAATTTAGCTTGCTGTATTTATCCTTGAATCTTCTAAATTCTATCTACCTTACATTATATTATAATTACAAAACAATTAAGATAAAAAATATCCATGCTAATGTACTAAATCTAGAATATTATTCTCATAACCAAAACCAAAAATTCCCATGATTCAGTATTAAAATATCAAACCAAAGATTTGAATGAATTATGATTTTTTTTCCTTCTCTTCTGCCAAAATATACCATAAAACCGAACGGTCGTGACACAAAATACGAAGCGAGCGATGATTTTCTCTGTCCTTTCTCTGTTTGGTTCGTGAGCGGAATCGTTTTCTTGATGTTGTCGTTCTTCCGCAATGTTTTTACCGTTAGGCCGTAAGAGATCTCGGTGGCTCGGGTAGCGTTCGCGGCGAACCTTATAAAAATCCACGGTGAGGACAAAACTCAAGGTCAGTTTGTCGCTATGATCTCGTGCGTGCGCTCGCGGTCGTATTTTGTCATTTTCGCTCTCGCGATTTTCGTCCTCGACGACGTCGCTGCCCGGAGTCTTGACAATGGGACCAGATTTGACAAGGCGATTCCGAATCCTCCGATCATCGAGGGCGAGGAACCCGTTGACACCGTCATTATAAAAGCCGTCGAGATACCTGAAGAAAAAATCACTTATGAGGGAGCGCAACTTTGGCGAGTTTTGGCCGAACCGGAGCATGTCGAATTCGTCTCTTACTTGCAAGAAACTGGCGGTAAATAAATAGTTGAGGATCCATTATCCGTAACGTTACCTCTAACGAAAATAATTTTCTGATCAGAGATTGGTAACTTTAGCAATTTTTACGTATAAATAAATTAAAAAACACACATCTCATTTAGAATTTTACCCAGTAATTTTTAGTCATCTTATTAACAGATTTCGCAATGGTTATAATTTAAAGGATAAGAAAAATTGATGCGAGACCAAAATTTGTGAGCTCGAGTAATACAAAAGTTTATTAGTATTGATATTGGAAAAAATGCCTTTAATAGTAATTATAATGAAGGTGATAATTGAGTGTACTGTATCTTATGAAATCGAACTATGCAATTTTCTCTAAAAGAAATAAACAATTTTTGAAGAAAAAAAAAGAATCGTGTTATTTTTTATTAAATAGTAATGCGATTCTCTCTTTTTTTTCTAAAATATCAGAAATTTGTGAGAATGTAGTAAGTCCATTTTGCATATGTCCCACTCGCATTCGTATGGGTTTAACATTAAGGTACAATCGTTGCCAAAAATATGTTTAGAATGAAAAACTTGCGAATTTCTTATTTTTGTAGTTTTTTAAAGGGTCCTGATTTTTTGTGTGTTAGCTACAATATCAATTAACTTCAGATCATTAATTAAACCATTTTAATAATTAGCATTGTTTGAACAATTAAAATTAAAAAATTTAGTGAAATGCTGTCAAATTTTGTAATTATCATTGAATACTTGTATGAAACATAAAAAAGCTTTGCAGAGGTGTTACCACTTTTTGTTTACGTTTACAACATCTATACTAATTTTCCATAAGACACAATAATACTGAATTTTATAAAGCTTGGAGCTTTATTACTTTAAAACCATTTAGTGAGTGAGTCTTAAATTTGACACAAGAATTTTTAGGTATTTTAGAACAAGTGTACAAAATTTGAGCTTTTTCTTATCATTTTAGAAATTTTCAATCAAAAACAATGTTAAATGTACGTGAACAATTTTAAAGTAAAATTTTTTTTCAGCGTACAACTAGTGAACGATAAGTTGGAGGCGATTTTTCAGATTCGATTTTGGGGGGCATAAACTCTCTTCGCTATTTTATTCAGAAACCAAAAAACTATAATTCCCCTCAGCTAACTCTTTGCGAGAGGAGGAGGAGGGGGTTAATTTACGACCTCCTATTTTTTATAATTTGATTGAATAAATGAAATTAAAAGTTTTTTTTTAGAGAGTCGCTAAAAAAAGATTGGAATAATTCAAAAAAATTTAACGCTTACTATGTAATTATAAAATATGTTATACTTAAAACCATCAATAGTGAGTGCAAATCATTTTCTGTTTTTCTTATAATTTTTTCTTGAATATGCAGACGTTTCATTGTGGTCTGGGAATGACTCCGCTGTCGACGTTCTGGTTCGTCCTGACTTGATACCTCGGGTTTCCCGATTTTTGAGGGAACGTCAAGTCAAGTTCGATGTCGTGATCCCGGATGTTCAGCAAGCTATCGATCAGGAAAATCCTCTTCCTTCACCGGAAGAAATGGAAGAACTCGAAGGGCGCAAAGGTCAGTCTAAAAATTCAATTTTCATCGATTCCTTTCATATTTCAGTTGCTCTTGCAGGCATTGCCATTAAAGTCGACTTATTGTCCCCATATAAATAAAATTAAGATATAAAATATAAATAATTATAAATATATTATTATAACGTCATATATAATATTTTAATATTAATATAAGATAATAACAATTCAAGTAAATAAAAAATTGTTCCATAAACCAGTAAAAATCAAAATTGTAAATAGTGAAGACTGAATTTTTATGAAGTTTGTATTCAAAATAAGTTTGTGAATAAAGATGCGTGACTTAGACTACGGTTGTGAGTTCCGAAACGTGAAATTCAAATCATGAAATGCTTAATGTACAATGTGATACTTGGCCGTTTCGAATCAACGACAAAAAAGTGGGGATTATCGTGTTACGGTGAATCGGTTTCATCCGTTAACCCAGTTTTAACGATCGACAGTGCTGATTAACATGAACAGTTATCCCAGTGAACCAATTGCGATGTTGAGGAAGAAAATGTGAATTCAAGCGCTGTGCTCCCAACAGTTGAAAGTGTACTATAAAATCAAAATATTAACTGATTTTCATTGTTTTGAGCATAGTTGCCAAAAAATACTATTATTGTATGAAATTATTATTTTCGAAAAGATAAAATTATTTTCTTGTATGAACCATGTTTGCTTTCATGAGAAATTATTAGTTTTAGTAAATCTTCTGTAGTACAAACCATTGTATTTATTTATACAAAACTGATAGATTTGTACAAAAATGGAATTGATTTTAAATAAACAAATAAATTGACTCCGTGGTAAACTCGCGTCACAAAATGCAAAGATATAATTATTTCCTTTCACTGCTATTGCATTTATAATTAGAAAATGAAAAAAATTTTTTAAACATATTTTCAAAGGAATTGAAGAAATACACGAGAAATGAGCTTTTGCATGGCAAGAATGACTCTCAACGTGAAAGATTCAAGTAATTTTCTAGCTCGTTACGCTTGGTGGCAGGGATCGGTGCTGAAACCGGCTCGTAAGAGATATCATCCGCCTCGTATCCCGTTGCGTCCTCCTCGTTATCCTGTAGCTAGCGTACGCGGTGGTGGCAGTGGTACTTGGCATTCCAGGGGTGAGCTTAAAAAAAGCACCAGAGCAAAAAAGCATAAGAAACAAAAGGTTCAATTTTCCTGATCCCGCTGGCTCGTAAAAAACCGGTGTCCATTCCTGATGCTTTGGCTCCCAGTGTACATCGAAGAGTGGACAGATTTTTAAAGATCCCGATTGATCAGGTCACCGGATGGAATGGTCGAGTTATCATCGCTTGGAAGACATTCATGGCTATCTTGACTATTTGGCCGAAACGTTTCCACACCTTTGCTCCGTCATGACCATCGGCAATTCCGTCGAAGGAAGACCACTGAAGGTGTGACTTTATACATATTTCGATTCTAGTACATTTTTTGCAACCAACTAATAGTGAAAAAACTATTATCATTAGTACTATTTTTGTTGCATGATAGTATTATTCTTTTATAACTAGGAAAAGGGTTTTATCAAATAGGCCCGAAAGGGGAGTCCCACACTGGCAGGAAGCTGTTTATTTAATTTTATTTCTGTAAGGGAACTATTATCAAGGTCCAAGCTTACTATCGTACGTAACTAGCATTTCTTTCGTTGAAATGATCCTGCGTTTTAAAAATACCAGTACTAGTTAATGAAATATCAACCATAAAGTAAATTATGAACAGCAATAATAGTCAATAGTTAACGAAGCCCACTTTCGTGCGTAACTAGCATTTCTCTCCTTCTGAAAAAAGTATTCTTGGGTAATAGTACCGTATTAGTTTAAATGTTCGTGCCTTCCAGTATACTAGTAATAGTTTATGAACCATTAACCAATAAGTAAATTATGAACAGCAAGTAGTAGTTAACAAAGTACTATTACTAATTAAACTATTGATAGTAGGTCGCCTATTCTTTAACAAGTTCATGAGTAGTTAATCAACTACAGTCTAGTCTCACTATAGTAAACTCGTCGGCACTGGGCTAGTATCAGCACAGCACACTTCTCCTTTATCCCCACGAAGTGGCAGCGTATCAAGCGCAGTTGAATGCTCAAGCGCGGAATATACATACAGAAATTACGATCGCAATCATGATTGGTTACACCGGTGGTGGGAAATGGAGAAATTCACTATAGCAAGGTCGGCGTAGGCTCAGCGAGAGTTCACTTTAGGGAGTTTCATTATACCGAAACTCGAGTGTATTATTGACAGATCAACCAACTGCTATCATCAGTTCATTAAAAACTTACAAATTAATTTCACTAACAACAAAATACGGTTGTAAAAATCTACTCTGACTATGCTATGATGACAAAGGTTCTGCGGATAAGTAAGGGAGAACGAGGCGTGCCAGCGATCTGGATAGACGGTGGAATTCATGCTCGTGAATGGATCTCTCCAGCCTCTGTTACGTACATAATCAATCACTTGGTTGAAAATAGTGATGAACTCGAGGCGGATTACTACATACTTCCAGTAGTCAATCCAGATGGGTAAGTGTCAAGTCTTCAGTCAATTACACTTAAAAAAAAGAAATAAATAACGATTATTATTATTATATTAATAACTTTTTTAATTGCAGATACGAGTACACATTCAGAGGTGATCGTCTTTGGAGGAAAAATCGCAGCAGTCCCGAAAAAGGTGGAGTGTGTATCGGTGTCGATTTGAATCGAAACTTCGGTTATCGTTGGGGTGGTCTTGGAACAAGTAGGCAGCCTTGCCGTGAAATTTACGCCGGTACCGAAGCGTTTTCTGAACCTGAGAGCAACGCGACTAAAAATTTCTTTGAAGCGAGTGCTGCAGACTTCAGGGTCAGTTTTGGTTTATATAATTTTTGTTTTAAGCATACTACAATTTTCAATAGTTGCTCGGGTACTCTAATGGGTCGTTCGAGTTCTTTTTGATGTGCCGAAATTGATCGATTTCCAGATTGTCTTCCGTATTTAATGAAGCAAGTTGAAACTCAATGTTTGTATGAAATTTGTATGAAAATATCTTTCTTTTGTCAGTGCATCAAAAACTGGATTATTTTATTTTTGATAAAGGATATGAGGTCAACATCTATCTCTCCTAGTTTGATTTTTGTAACGCTCTATTGCCGGGTCTCGATGTTCCATCCTCTGCTGTCTAAAGTATTCTCTTAAAAAATTTTCTAATTCTGCATATTCAGAATCACTCAGAATATTCAATATCTCTTTATGCCTCTTGTTTAATTACTCTTATTGTTTTTTTTCAGGCTTATTTGTCGTTCCACAGTTACGGTCAGTACATACTTTACCCATGGGGTTATGACAAGCGTGTACCTCCAGATTACGCTGATTTGGAAAAAGTTGGTCACTTGGCCGCGATGGCGATGAAAAAGGCAGGCGGCGCTGGAAGCGAGTACACGGTTGGGAACAGCGCGACGACTCTTTATCCAGCTGCGGGCGGTTCCGACGATTGGGCCAAGGCGCGACTGAAGATCAAATACGCTTACACTATCGAATTAAGAGACAGAGGTAGACACGGTTTCATTTTGCCTGCCAGGTACATTGTTCCAACCGCGATGGAGGCTCTTGCAGCCGTCAAGGTCGTAACAGAAGCTTGCAAGAAACTTTGATATCACAAAAAAGTAATCCAAAAAAATTTGATGAATTTTGAAGAAAATAAGTGGTATTAATTGTATAAAATTTTCTATAAATTACCTTAAACTACCCGTTTTTTTATCAGTAAGAAATTAAGTTAAATGAAAATTATTTAAATCTAGACGTAAAGAAAAATGGAAATGTTTTTTATAGACTACAGGATTTGTTAAGAATACACAAAATATCGTTGATGAGATATCGTAGCACTTCATAGATGTCCGTGTATAAATATTTACCTACTGTAACCATTAATTAAATATTAATTGAAAAAAACAATCGTGAAAATGCTATCCCAAACAAGTTGAACGAAATTTTTAATCTACAATCATAATTGGTAGCTGGTTGTGTAAACAGTGCTTTGGGTATCAATATATGTATTTAAAGCGTGCAACTATCAACGTTTACCAGTAAATACAATATATGGGCAATTCCATGCCAAAACGTTCTACTATCGACACTTGCTCTCCGATTTCTCTGATATTAGACTATCTTTTTATACAAATTGAAAAAGGTATCAATGTTTTTTTGTCCATCCAATCATAAGATACAAATTTTTATAAATCTCACTCATTTTTTTTAATCAATTGTAACTTCGTGAAAATTATTCCGATTTGAAAGTTTTTTAAATTACATAATTATTTTTAGTTTATTTCGTAATAGAATAACATTGCCGATTATTTCATGTACGTTATGTGGTGTCTATTTTTCTCTTAATATTAGTCTCATCGATTCGAATTGATATTTGTTCGTTTTATACGTCAAGTTGCTTCATCATCCAGTGGAAGAATCCCAAAATTGAAAAACTGAAGCTTAGAGGTATTGCGGTTGCTTTAAACCATCCCCAAATACTGAAACAAAAATTATACCGTCACTTTATTATCGTATCTATGCATTATTGTATAAGAATCACAAAAATAAATCCGTAAACATAGAACTCTTTTTTTCGGTACATTAAGCTACCTATATTATCACATTTTATGCATCAACAAATTTGATATTTTTATTCTTTCACTAAATAGTAGACAAAATCTACGCAGCCTCAAAAAAAAATCATTGTCTGTTCCAAATACTAGACACATCTTCCTACGTATTTCGGCCTACAAAACACGAATATTAAGGTATTCCTTGCATGAAATAATTATCTTCAGATTTGACAGAAAATTTGCAGAAACATCCTTTGATGTCATATGTACAACTGTGTAAAATTTCAGGGGCTGTTACCGACTGAAAAATCAAGATATTTATTCTTGAAAATTCGCAACCTCCCATAAGAGCCCGTGTCAAATATCACAATATTAACAACGAGTATCTCGTTTTTTCGGTCGGTGAAGCTTATTGAAATTTTGCACACATTTTGATATAACATCAGAGAAGCTTCAATTAGTTTTTTACAAATATTTAAAGACAAACATTTTTATGATTTTGTTTATTATATAACAAATAAACTTTACGTAGGATCGATTTGAATTTTGAGTATGTTTTTTTTAATCGATTTGCAATAACTTTTCCTAATGGAGTTAAATGCTCAGTCTACTTAGAATATAAGAAAAAGCGAGATCAAAATTTCGATACCTCCCCTCGCACAAGGAATACCTTAACTTAGTTTTATGCACGTTTATCTAGTTAAAATAAGGGATGAAGAATGAAATGAATGGATTTGACTCGAAGTTTAAGCATTTTTAAAGTTGAAAACAATTGTGATTTAACGTAGGAATATGTGGGGCTATCACATGGAGCAGATAACTTATTTTGTTGTGGAGAAGGTTTGGCAACTAATAAGCTTGCTAAGAAGCATATTTTTCGATTCTATTTTTTTTGTACTCGTAAGGATCGTCCGAGATGATGTAAGGCTCCGTAATAGGAATCGAACCACTCTCAAGGATTACGACCGGCGATACTGGCTTGTCGTCAACATCCGTTTTAGTTTGCTCAATTTTGAAAAGAACGTCAATCCCATCGATTAACTAAAAAAGTATTTGAAAATTTTGTATAATAAATAATTTCAAATTTTCAAAAATAAAAATGATACAATGCATACGATGACGAAAATATTTTGAAACACAAAAATAATAGAAGAATGCAAATAAAGTTATTAAATCTTACAAAACAATGTGACAATTGAAGAATAAATGTATATTTTCTTCAAGTCATCAATTGAAACTATAAAATAGATTTCTCAAGATTCTCAGAATTAAAAAATAAATGTAAAAATATTATGCAATCGAACTGAATTTTAAAAATGTGTCAATCAAAAAATATTTCTTAGCAAATTGAAAATAAATTAATAATTAAAAAAAAGTTGTTCATGAACCGGAAAAATATTTCAGAATCACAAAAAATGCTGTAAAGCCAAGTAGAATTTTTTTTTAATGCCAAAAATAAGTATCGAAGCACTTTTTCAAAAATATTTCCAAAAAATTAATAAAATAAAATGTTGAGGTAAATATCTTTAAATTTTATTTTAAAAAAAATCTTTTTTAATCGATATCAAAGAATGAGAAAATAATACTTTTCCAAAAACGGTGTGATGGTCGTCTAGCCAGGGTGTCGCGATGGTAGTTATAAAAAATTGACAGCCATTGGTATTTGGACCAGCGTTCGCCATGCTCACGAATCCGGGACCATTGTGCTTGAGGTCGAAATTTTCGTCCTCAAAGTATTTTCCATAAATACTGATCGATCCTGTGCCATCGCCATTTTCAATATCGCCACCTTATCACAAACAAAAAAGCAATGAAAAAGGAAACAATAAAATTATTATAAAAATCTGAAAAATATTAAAATTGTTTATAAAATAAAATGTATAGTATTAAAATTGTTTATAAAATAAAATGAAAACAATTCCAATAGTTGATTCTAAATATTCTACAAAAATTGTTGTTAATTCAGTTTCGGTTTATTTTTTCACTTTTCGAAAAACTAATGAACAAATTGCTGTATCTATCAGTCTTTTGCGTATTAATTTCTTTTATTTTTTGTTTCTGTATCGAAATACCTTGAATAAATAAAAAAAAATTTGTCTTTACCCTGGACCATAAATTTTTTAATGACTCTATGAAAAGTTGATCCAGCGTACGTTCGCCCATCTATTCCTTTCGTGGCAATAGTAATAAAATTGTTCACCGTCTTCGGCACTATGTCACCGAATAAGCCAATTATTATCCTTCCTGCTGGATGATCACCGATCATTATATCAAAATAAACTTGATCCGTCACTTTGTAACTCGTCGCCTGTAACCAAACATATAAATATTTTTTGGCAAATTTTACGGTAGTCTAACACCAATTTAAAAACTTTTTTTTTCATTTGACATTACATAAAATACTATTTTTGTTTTTTTTTTCACATTCTTTCTTACATTCTTTTTATTTATGGTTATTTATGTTCATGATAACATTAGTGACGTTTTTAACATTTTTCTAAATCTGTATTTTAAATATAAATTATATAAATTCGATAATTTACATTTACAAATCGAATGGCCCAATTTTTGCTTCCATTGATTATCGAATCGCGTAATACAATTATACTGAAACCTTTCTACGTGTATACAGTCTCGCTCGAAACTACGAAAAGGTGTTATTGCAAAGCAGAGTTAAAAAAAATTTTTTTTTTTCAATAAAGAAATTTCTATTTATTTTTTATTGAAAATATTGAAGCCGGATTAAAAATGAATATTTATATTATCACTTTGGTAAGTTGTTATTCAAAACGTAAATGAGATTTTGAACCAAGTATAAGAAGAAAAAATGGAAGCACAAAAATTAAATGCAATCTTTGTAAAAAGAGAAAATAAAATTGAAATTATCAACGATAGAAGAAATTACATATCAAAATTATTTAGAAAAGGTAAAACAGATGATGCACGAAAAATTTAAAAATGTCTTGAAAATTTGTATTATTATCATTACTTTTATGCTAATGAACTCAAAATTTTAATACCCCACAAGTTGTAAAAATCGTGATGGCGATTAAACATCCCAAGCATCGCTTCGTCATGTTTCTACTTATCACTTAATAGGAAGCATGAAACATTAATTGAAAAAATTAACAATAATTACGACGTTCCTCACTGTAGCATATTCGTTAAAGTGAAACTTGAATTAACAAATAATTTATACTATGTTAAATATTTTATTTAATTGGATTTTTAATTTTTGATACGAGTGGATAATTTTTTATTTAAAAAATTATTAACTTATATTTGTACGAATTTGTAAATTTTGTTTAACTTTTTATTGACAAAATCACAAAAAAGCGTGGTCAAGCGAGTTTTCGCTTTACTTTGATCGACTCGAACTCGAGCTCGTAACTCGGAGCAGTGTGACGGTAGAGAAAAAATGAAAATAAATCCACCTCCGTTCTAAGTATATAGAAACGTCGGATTAGACTCAAAAGACATTGTTCTTGTCCTACCTGAATCCGCGGCTCACCAGTTACGGCTGACGAAACTTTGCATCATTTCACCCATTATGCTATAATGTGTAGATTTTAAGAAAATATCGAAAGGAATAGTTATGAATTTGACCCCGCATTGTTTTTTAAGATTTTTGAATTTTAACGATCGTGTGTCTGGAAGAGTTGAACGATTTTACGTGGATTTTTGTCCCATCACAAAATTTCCCCATTAATTTTTTATCAAATTTGTTTGCCGAATCGAAAAAGAATTTAAAAAATGGCTTTGTTGAAGAACTGATAAATTTTTCGACTGGTTTACAAAAAATGTTTATTCATTATTCGTACATGTTTGTTTAATACCCGCGCTCGAATTGATGTATACCTGACATCTATCGGGAGCTTGCAACAGTTTTTCTGCGCTTTCATCGGTCGGTAAAGAAGATCGACGCGCGCGAGAGGTTTCGGTGTCCGTTGTCGGCGAATTGAGTTTGTCGCGTGTGTCGTGCGGCGGCCGCTAATGCACTGATGGACAAACAAATGTGAACGTAATAAAGGTTTGTTTCTTGAACGTTCATTAGTCATTAAATAAGCGATAAACCTGACATGGACATAGATAATCAAAGCGAGGACGGAGAAATTAAGAAGAGCCCATCAAAGGATATGGATGATTTCAGGTAACGTAATGAAAACGTTAAATTGTTAGGTTATAACGTTAGTTCAACACATTTCGCGCTCGATTAAAAACCTCGAGCGAATAAAGTTCAATTCATCATTCAATATTGCCTTTACGAGATTTATTCCATAGTTCGTCAATTTTTCGGCATTCCAAATTCTTCCAGCGAAATTATGCTAGCACGAAAAAGTTGCACCTGGTGCAGTTTTTTCGTTAACGTCGACAATACGTTGATAGTAATACTCTCGTATTCGCGATACTTTTTGAAAAAAGTCAGAACTAAAAAAGTAGGTCATACACGATACATCTGATTGATTAATTAGCGTTAGAACGATTTTTCTAAGTATCTGAGCTATTCTTTTTCTGTACTTTGCAGGGTGGTTCGAACAGTTTCAACACCGAATCTTCCTAACCTTCGTTAATTAGCTCAAAAAATTATCTTATAAAATAAAAAAAAGTCCCAAACGAGAGTCGAGTCTCTCGAGTCAGGCGTACCTTAAGTTTAAAGAAAAAAAAATGAGCAACTGTTGAGAATATTGTAAGTGATAACGAGCAAAAGAGAAAACAAAATTATGTCTTTATTTGTTAAAAGTTTTTCGGAGGAGGAGGGCGGAGACACTGCCGATTCCTTGGACATTAAACCACCTCAGGCAACATCCCACCTGCGAAAGTCAAGCTCTTCGAGAAGGCGCGACAAGCATGGGGACAGGAGAGACAGACGCGACGACAAGGACCGCAAGTCGCGCCACCACGATCGAGCTGAAGATAGACACAGAGATAAACACAGGCACCGAAGACACGGAAACGATAACATGGACAGGTCCGATCGCATGGAAGGAAGCAAACGAGACAGAGACAGGTCCGATCGTTTAGACAGAATGGATGGGCATTCGCGGGACAGAGATTCGTCGAGGCATGACAGAAAGGATAGGAGCACAGGTGATCGAGTTTTGGAGGATTTGAGAGAAAGGTAGGTACTTCGTTACAATTTTTTTTTTTGCTTCACAATCGATCCGACCTCAAATGGATTGAGTTTTAGCGTTAGAGTTATACTCATTAATAATATGATTCCAAAAAATCACGGCAGAGACGCAGCTGTATACACGTACAAGCAAAATGATGAAACTGTTCTTTCAAGATTGTTGGACAAGCGTCGGGAAAGGCGCGAGGATCCGCGAGATTCTCGAGACTACAAAAGCGATTCTCGACGAGACTCGAGAAACGAGGATTCTCGAGATACCCGAGATCGTCGGGATTCACGGGTGGATGAGATCCGAGACAGACGAGATATCCGCTCTATAACGGAGGAAGTGCGTGATCGTCGAGAAATACGCATGACCGATGATCGTAGACATATTAGAGTTATGGAGGAGCAATACTCTGAGAACGAATTGATCGAGCGACCTGATCGCGAGAAGCGTCACAAAAGGAATCACAAGCACGACCGCGTCCGTGACAGAGATCGCGATAAGGTCGATCGTGAGAGAGAACACAGAGAAAAACAATTGCGCGAGGCGATGAATGTCGTGCATCGCGATGATCATGAAGACATGGATATCAGTGAGATTCCTGTACAAAATAAAGATCCGAAGGAAATAAGTGAACAAGAATTGAGAAGAGAAAAGTAAGATTTTTGCTGGCACTTTTCACATTTTTTTTTAAATTAAATAAAACTTGAAGGACACGGATATTTATGCTTTTAATATTTTTTTACAGACTTTTGGAAGCCGATCGTGAAATGTCCAGAAGAAAAGAAGTTTCGCGAATGGAATTAGAAGCGCGCAGATTGAAACGAGGTGAAAAAAGAGCCCTCAGTCCCGATATGGATCAAGATCATTCCGTGGTTGAATTGTCGGATGAAAGTCAGAGTCCTGCTCAATCTGACGAAGTTCAGTCGAAATCACCCGAGTATGTCTTTGAATTTTTTAATTTTTCATAATAAAAATTTACTGTATTAGAATTCCATTTATAACAATCCCCTTTTTTTAGATCGCAGACGAGGCAATCATCGGAGGAACGAAACAGTGCGCGAGAACGATCCTCCGAGCGACACTCTTCAGATTCCTCTGAATCGAGTAGTGAAGAGGAAGAGGATGAAGAAGATGATGATGAAGATACGAACGAATCGAATAAAGCTTCCGAAGCCGATACTAACGAAGGCTCGGAATATAACAATCCGAGTCCACTCTCGGTTGATCGATTAGCGAAATCAGATAATTCGGAAGGTGAATCGCCTGGACATGTAGAATCGAACGGAGCACCCAAAGAGCCAGTTGAGGAAGAAGAGAAAAAGGAAGAGGAATCAGAATTACCTCCGTACTTACCTGCGATACAAGGTAATTATTTCAATTTTTTCATTCTGAATACAGTTTCTGATTTCACATTTATTTATTTTTACAAATATGAACAAAAAAATATATTTTTTGCTAATTTCTTAATTCTCGATTTTTCAGGCTGTCGTAGTGTTGAAGAATTCCAGTGTTTAAACAGAATCGAGGAAGGAACGTATGGCGTCGTTTATCGAGCACGTGATAAACGTACCGATGAAATCGTCGCTCTGAAAAGATTAAAAATGGAGAAAGAAAAAGAGGGTTTTCCAATTACTAGTTTACGAGAAATAAATACATTACTCAAAGCTCAACATCCAAATATCGTTACGGTTCGAGAAATTGTCGTTGGTAGCAATATGGATAAAATATTCATTGTAATGGATTACGTTGAGCACGATCTTAAATCGCTTATGGAAACGATGAAGCAGAAGAAGCAAGTTTTTATTCCAGGTACATTTTTATAAATCATTCATTAATAAAATATTCTAGTTTTGATGATAAATGTACATTATTTAATCAAATGGATAAATTTTATATCTTTCTCGATTTTCAGGGGAAGTCAAGTGTCTTATGCAGCAGTTGTTGCGAGCTGTAGCGCATCTTCATGACAATTGGATACTCCATCGAGATTTGAAGACCTCAAACTTACTTCTGAGCCATCGAGGCATATTGAAGGTCGGGGACTTCGGACTCGCGAGAGAATACGGTTCTCCTTTGAGACAGTATACTCCAATCGTCGTGACACTTTGGTACAGGGCCCCAGAATTATTACTAAACGTCAAAGAATACAGTACTCCGATAGATTTGTGGTCTGTGGGGTAAGTTTCATATTTATCATAACTTATAATTTTTATATACTTCATAATTTCTTGACGATTTTCTTCTATGAATATCATTCATCATTATTCAAAATCTTTTGCAGTTGCATTTTCGCTGAATTGATAAAAATGGAAGCACTCTTCCCCGGCAAATCCGACATAGACCAGCTACACAAAATCTACAAAGAGTTGGGCACACCAAGCGATCGAATTTGGCCAGGATACAGCAAACTTTCGGCTGTCCAAAAATTCTGCATCGCCCACTATCCGGTGAATAATCTGCGACAACGTTTCAGTCTGTCGCTTACGGATTTGGGAATCGAAATGCTGAACAAGTATGTCCGAAAATCATTAAATTTCTATTTTAAAAACAAAATACTTTCAATAACATAAATTGTTATATGTCGAAGGAGCACCAATAAACAAATTTTCATTTTTCATTAGGTTTCTGACGTATGATCCTGCTCAAAGAATAACCGCGGAGGATGCTCTGAAACACGGTTACTTCGGCGAACCGCCCCTTCCGATAAATCCCGACATGTTTCCTACATGGCCAGCAAAATCGGAGCTAGGCATCCGAACAGCGAATGACTCGCCGAAACCGCCGAGCGGTGGGAAAGAGTACAAACAGTTGGGGGACGACGACGCTGAGCTTAATTCGTCCCGTGGCTTTCACATGGGCATGCTGGAGAGCGGAAGGCCACCTCCAGCCGGTGGCGGATTTCACCTAAAATTCTAGACGCTACAGTTAATCCTTTTATAAAAATCTTTCCAATGCTCGACTTTTGTCGATCTCAACCAGAGAAAAATGCAAAGCTTGAAGAGCTCTTTATCTCAGTATATATCATGGATAAAACTAGCGAATTGTAAAAATGAAAATTAATGAGAACGAATGAATTCAAAATGTAACTCAGGCGTATTAAAGATAAGATACTTTGAATAAAACATCACGATGATTTTAATATCGTTTTAAATATACCACTAATTAAGGATGTATCATCAATTCCTGACTCAAGTGTTTGTGTTTGAAAGTAGAAATTTTCTGGCAAATCATTGATAATTGTACTCTGTACTTTTCTGATAATTTTATCAACTTTGTATTGTTTATCATTCAAAAAAATATTTTTAAAATCAGACAAAATTGTTAAACTTGGGTACTAGGATTGTCTATGCCAGTGAGAAAAAAATTATGAACAAAAACACGGTGTTTGAGAGATAAATTCTCCATAAAAGATGCAATAAATATAACCAATTTTTAGACGAGATATCTTTGAATCGATACAGTGAATCTTTTTCTAGTTGAGGAGATAATTTAAAAATTTTTTAATAATGTGCCAACTTGTCTGTTCACCTTAAAATTAATTTTTAATTTCAGAAATTAAATGAATCGTAGACTTTGTTTCTGCAACACTTTTTTAAATTTATTTCATGATTATACAGATAGTGCTTCGTTGATAAAATGCGAGTGTGCGGAAATTCGTTCGCGAAAAAAAATGAATTACGTATTTTGACATTTTCACTATTTTTATGTTTAAATTATAGATTTTTGAGTTCGTTTTTATAGAATGTTATTGGGTCGGCGTTGAGGTACATGTTGAGTGAAATCTCTCCTGTTTCATTTTTTCATTTTCTTCCAGCGTTGTTCATGTTCTTCGGCAATCCAAGAAGTGAATTGATGAGTTCGGAGTTACGCTTCGGGTGGTACATGCGCTGGGGGATCAAAAGTATCCGAGCCAACTCCATGTCATTGTCCTTGAAAAAATCGTAATAAACAATTCATCTTGATTTTCGAACAAAATTGTGATGTTTTATTGTCGTCCGTTATTAACGGAATTTTCGTTATTAAAATTGCAATTATTTTTATTTATTTTTTCTGTTTTTGGTAAGAAAATTAAACTCACGACTTCACGTGTATATGGAAAACTGGACATCAGCACCCCACGATCGGTATCTTCAAGCGAAGCCATGGCGTTTCCCATCGAGATGAAGATTATCACAGCAATGACAGAGGATATGAAAAGTGAATTTTTCATGGCGACCTGGACACGTTGAATTCCATTTAAAACAAGGTAATGAAATAACAATCAATATAAATATATAAATAAACATTTATTTCGTTGGTTATTAGATACCTTCATTGATTTTTAGTCGTAGAGCTCGTTATGGCAAGCCTTATTTTAATTTGTTGATTTTGAATATTTTTTAGATCTACGAATGGATGTTGCTGAAGTAAGTTCTGGATGGAATCTGAATTATTCTTCACGAGGACAGAGTCTTTTATACCTTTGAAAATTAGAGCAAGGCTGACTGATTCCTGTCGGGAACAGGGGAGACGTCCACATTTTCTGTCACAGACAGATCTGCCTACTCGAATCCATGGAGCTAGACTTCGACGTAAACGGAAGTCTCTTACGCCTGATAATTCCGGGTACTTGCGAAGAACGATCTAGGTGAATAAAATTCGTCCTAGATACAATTACGTCAGCACTGCAATTTCAAGAATAATGAAAAACATCGAGAACAGATCCAGTCTTCAGCTTTCAATCCAGATCGATCTGACAAGAATTTGGTCATTTTTTTCATAAGAATGATAATCTTTTATTTTCTTAAGAGTTTTTTACTTATTGTTTTTTTTTTATTTTTAAAAGAATTTCCATAAGAATAATAAAACGAAACAAGAGTTTATAAGAAGTGCAATAATCAAATATTTGAAAAATGACTGTTAATAGAAATCTAAAAAATTAACGTCTTCATTATCAAATCAGAAAAAAATCATTGATTTAGTTAAATATCATTAAATTTATTTAATTTGTTAACTTTTTATTTATTTATTTGAATTTAAGTTATTTTACTTTTTTCAACAAAATTAAATAAATAAATAATATTATATTGTATCATAGATAATTGAAAGAAACATAATTTTTATTCTCAGTTTCTTTCGTAAATATTTTGATGTTATTTGAAATATCGAGTAGAAATAAAGAAATCAAAAAGTGGGAAAATTTGTTTGGAACGTTTTCAGCGAGAGGAACCGAGAATAGAATTGGCAAAAGTGTATTTATAAATTCGAGGGCCTGTCTGCTCTAATACCCTAAACCAAAAGGATTTTTTACGAGCGAGGGAGGAAGAAATAAAAATGCGATAAGCAACTGGAGGAGAAGGGTCCATTAAAATGCGTTCGACTCTGATAGGTCTGGTTGGAGAACGTTACAAGATCGAAAACCTGATTTTCGATGCTACATTCAAGGTGACCCTCGTACCTGCTGCTCGTCCGACCAGATTATTCGATCCTGGTGCGACTCAAAAAATGCACGTAATATTATTATTATTGTTTTTATAAACATACATTATCTTTTCACCGAGGGTTGACTTTTTAGAAATTTTTACTAAAATGAAAAATATAAAATTCAATGTTTATCCTTTCAGGACTGGAATGAAATTCGGTGCGAAATCGCGTACTCTCTTCTCGTGTGGATAAACACGAAAGAGTTTCAGGGATTACCGGAGAGTGAATGCCCCCGGGAGGAAAGAAAATCTGCATGAAGGACGAGACAGATTTCACCTGATCGTGAAAAAGTTAAAAAAAGCTTTCAAAGTGCATTACGCTGTTTTGGATCGCATTAAAAAAGCAACCGTAAGAATCGGTTAAAAAGTCTTTCAGGATAAAATATAAATTCCGTTAGTTCTGGTAAATCCAAAAATTCTCTTCAACCTAAAAAATGAAGGAAGTTCCTAATTTGAATATTTTATCTAAATTCTATTTTAAAATTGGAAAAAAGAACACGAAAGAGATTTTACGGAAAAAAAACGATTATGCAAACTTCGGAAATCTTTCGGATCTTATCTGATTCATTTGAGAAAAAAAATGATGGGAAAAAAAAGTCATGGAGGAGAAAAAAAAAAATTCGCGACAAATTTGCAATTTTTTGAATACGGGAACGATTTTACGATTGACATATGTGTTTTTAAATGAGAAACCCCTGCACGCTTGAAACAAGCCGATGACCCTCGAGCCTCCATCCAGGAATTATAACGCGTTCCCGATGGCAATAACGATAGCACAAAAATCAACAAAATTTCGTTGACGTCTGTGCATATGCACAGACACGATCTTAAGAATGTATTTTATTTCCTTCAAGAACTCGAAATACAATTAGTTATTCAACGATTTTTTAAAAAACGAAAAAATACAGCGAAGCATAAAAAATATTGTAATTCGGACAACGGGCACTGTCGAAGAAAAATTATAGGGGAATTAATTAATGTCTCAATGAAGAAAGAATTAGAGAAGGACAAATAACGCGAAGTGAATTTACCGATGTAAACATTGAGTCTGGAAAAAACTGATAGATTTGTTGTAATTGAAATGAGTAGAAAAAATAACTGTTTTTTTCTTTTCTCTTTTAGTGCATCGTTTGGTCCTCGAAAACGGATACTGTCATAGTCTACGGATTAGCGTATCCGTTAGGTTCGACACGTCTTTATGATCGCATTATGACGGGGTAACGAGAAGGAGAATCGAGACACTTGGCCGAGGAGAAGGAGAAGAAGAAAGAGAGAGAGCAGACCGCAGGTCACTCACCACTAACCAGAAAACCAGCTTCGATTTGGCCCCGAGACCTTGAACCGACTTAAGGCCTTTTCAAGCATCGCGACAATATCGCAGCTCCTTTTACGCTGGGCGAAAAACCGATCTGAACGTACACATATAGGCCAATGTGCACTATTTGATCGTTTGAAAATAGCAACGACAGTCGTGCGATACTTTTACTTTTTTTTTAATTAGACGATGCCAGTTTTTAACTTAAAATTTTAACGACTTGTTCGCTTCGTAGCTCTTGAGCCGAATTTCCGCTATGATAATTGAGCTAAGTTTATTAAAGAAGGATTTATTGGATTCATGACGCAGATAATTAGAAAAACAAATTTACTTAACGTATTTTTTTTATTGATTTTTTTTCGTATGCACGAATCCTTAGTATTTTTTCTGTTGAATATCTATTTTTATTTTGATAGGCGGAAATAGAATTTTTTTGGATAATAATAATAATAATCATAGCAATAATGTATTTTCACTGTCACCTGTCGATTTGCAACAAGATCAGTCTCAAGGACGTGCAAAATTCAGGTTTCTCGATAGTGACATTCAATCACTCCACGGAATTCGTCACTATATTTTTTCTAAATCAATGAATTTTTTAGCACGTATCGAAATCCCCATGGGGTATTGATATTTCAAGAATTTTATTCGCATAATTTCTTTGCTGAAAAAAAAAGAATAATATTTTGATAACGGTTCTTGATTATTAACGTTGAATTTGTGTAGAGGCGGTTTTGATTTACAATCAAAATGAGGATTGCTCACTGATATGGGCGTGACATCGACTCTCAACGATCATAAAAAAAGCGAGCTCGTCTGAAAAAATTAGATACAGAAATTACAATTCCAAATCGGAGATTGCCTCACAGTTATTCGACAATCTATCAAAAGTCAAAATTTACTATTCATTTTAATTGAGCGAATCTGACGAGCAGTATGAATGAGCATTAAAAGTTGAGAATTCGAATTTATTTTTCAATGCTGAGAAAGAATTTGCAAACTTTTTCGACAATTTGGATATCGTGAAAGCATATTGGTATTATCCAATGTGAAAAATGTGCAATTGCGAGCTCAAAAATCTTTATAAATATTCTTTATTCACTCTGCAAAATAAATGAAAATATTTATTAGTTTTTCGAGCTCTTTTACGACTGGTCGTTTTCGTGATTGCCGCGAGATTTGTTGGTGTATGCGGACAGTTTACAGGGTGTCCGAAAATAGTGTCGTAAAGGATTTTGGACTTTTTTGACAAAAAAAAATTGTAAAAGTATTTAGATTTTTTTTGTAAATTTTATTGTTTGGGTGTTGAACAAATACAATCAAGATTAAGATAAAAGAATTTGGGCAACGCCAGATAGATGCATACAAAATTATTATGCAGTGTCTGGGACGGAGTTACAGTCAAAATAATTTGGAAGAATATATATTTTTTATTGTAAAACTATCGATAGATAAAAATATTTCCATATAAAAATTTGAGAAGTAATAAAATTATAATTTGGACTTTTAAATCGAGAGATTTCATTTAGTTTTTAGAAATTAAAAAATCGCGTATTTAGAATCGATTTATCTTAATGGATCGTTTTTTAAAATATTATTGACCCTTGAGGACACCATGTACATCGCGTAACTTTATACGACTTTACACACAATAGGATACCCCTGAATGCAATTACGTGCGACCATCAACGTCTTATTGCTATGCTGTTCATCGCAGGACATGTTATGCGTTTGCACATCGACATTGGCTCTGATATGATCCTTGAAATTCGTTAAATTATTATTTCATTTTCTTTATTTGCAAACACTTTCTGATACTTTAATCCACGCAGGATTAAAGTAACAGACTTTCAAGGGATTTAACACAATTTTTCATTTACTTTCTGATTGATTTTAAACATTAAATTTTTTTTTCATAAAATATTTTTGATACAGATTAATTTTTATTTTTTAAATCTTTGTTGGAGAAATAATTGAAATTTATCAACTCCTCGTGACGTATGTACAATGAACAGCGAATTCTATTCCAATTAATTAAAAATTTTAAAAATGAATTGAACACTCTTATTTCAACGATTTTAAATAAAAGTTTGAACATTTCTTTGAAATCGTACATAAAGATTGGAAAAATGAGTCATCATCGAAAAGTTTTATGACACACGCTTTTGTTTTAAATTACTCATTGCTGTGACATCGAACTTGATAAATAACTTATAAAATGGACTCCAGCCATGGACCTTTATTTATCATACTTTCTGAATTTCTTCTTCGCTCTGTAACTCACCACAATTAAAAAATGACAGTAAACAGCTTGAGAAATAATTTTTCATACAAATTGCTAAATTAATATTAACTATGGATTATTGTTAACTGACAAGTATTTTTTTGTTTATTTAAGATGAAAATATTGAAATTTATCACAGCTCGAGAATGTTGCACGTAAAAAAATCAAAAAATGAAGAACATAGTGTGAACAGGAGAATCTCGGCAGAGTGTAATTACGACAAGTTGCCAGCCCTCATTATTATGCCTCGGGTATCACCATAGCGCCTCTTGAACGACCTTGAGACTGCCCGGTAATATATTTATACATATATGTGTTTGTAAAAAAAATATCCACATGCACACGTGTATTTATAAGCACAAATTCATCTTCGAGAGAACGAAACTTATCAGCGAGGTTTTCTGCTTCAAATATCACCCGGGATATCCTCGATCATTTTTTTTTCCTTTTCAATTCTTTTTTTCTCCTCAAGAGAAAATAAATTTAATGGCGTTCTCGTGTACGTTAATGAATCATTAGAAATTTCAGAACTGTTCTATCGACGCTTGCGAAGTGCGAACAGATGACAAACGATGTCAATGAACTTTGCACATAATAAAATATTCCAGGCTCTCGAGAATCCTTTTATTGCTTGACCCTTTTTGATTTTTACCTCATTTCTTTTTTTTTTGCTTTGCTCCATTAGATCGAAATTTTGTTGAATAAAACCCGATACGTCGTGCTATTTTTTATCAGTGATTTATCATTTTTCCATTACCTCGACTGGTGTGAAAATTACTGTTCACTTAATCCATTTTTCTAATGGTTTCGTATTCGTTATCTGTGATTATCGATTATTACTATCGCAAATAAAAATTTATAGTCCGATCCTATTGTGTCTCCATAAATTATGAACTTTTTCAGTAGTCAAGTATTTTTAACTGAAATTCATTATGTGCCAGACAAAGCGAGTATTGCTGAAATACTTCAAAATTTAACTGGTGTTAAAATTTTATTGAGAATTTATTACTTTTTTGAAATTTTAATTTAGACTCAGAAAACATGTTTTTTTTATTATTCTAAGGTGTATCTTCGATTTGGTTGTAAAAAATAAGACACGTGAACAACCCTCAAGGTTTATAAATTCGTAAAACAAATTAATTTTTTGAAATTTTATTTTTAGACGTCGAAAACATGTTTTTTTGTATAAAAAGTAAACATGTGAGCAACACTCAAAATTTACAAATTGGCAAATAATTTTAATTGTAAAATTTAATTTATTGATTACGTTTTTGAAATTTTATTTTTACATGTCGAAAACATGTTTTATTATTCTCAGGTGAATCTCAACTTGTTTGTACAAAAACGAGACACGTGTGCATACTCAGGGCTTACAAATTGGTCAAAAGCTTCTTGAGCTCGGTGATGGATGAGGAAGCAGGGCGTTGTCGAACCAACAATCGAGCGATACTGTTTGACAGGAGACAAATCAATCTACAATATCGAAAGGATTCGCCGATTTTTTCTGGCGAAATCGATTATGAAGGAATCTATTACCATAATTGATTCTTCAAATAATTGTATATTTAAAATAATTCAAAATAAATAATTATTTATAATCATTTATTAAATATTCTTAATTCAAAATAAATAATTATTTATAATCATTTATTAAATATTCTTAATTGAAAATAAATAATTATTTATAATCATTTATTAAATATTCTTAATTTTTAAAAAATAATTATTTTAAAAAATTTCTTGAATGAATCTTGAGATATTATACTTCAATTATACGAGCAAATATTTTTCAAATAACTTCGAAATATCGATTATAGGACTTTTTATTTTTTTTTTTGCAGAACGTACATTTGATGCAATTGTCCGAAGAATTCGGTATGCCCTCGTTGCACGATTCATTGAAAAATGAGATACCGTTAGAAACACTTTGGCTTCTCTCTCTTTCTCAAAGTGCAAAGCGAATAAATCATACGGCGACTGGCGCGTTTTGTACGTGATTTGCCTCAAAAAAAGGAACGATTCACTATCATGCTCTACTTAAGGTTCTTACAATCTTCAGCGTTGAGTAAATTTTTTACACATTTTTAGGAACAAGCTCGGAATGACGAACAGAGACAATAATTTTCGAATCCATGACAATAGAATACTCTTCTATTTATTCCAAACGTCATTTGCATCGATGACGAGAGTTTTGTTCAAGGACTCTAAAATTTCTCGGAAAAAATGGGTGGATGAACGTTCGGGATATTTTTTTTTCTCGGCGAGTTTGAAAGTTCATTGGCACTGAGGCAAGGTTGAGAGTGATCGATTATGAAGCATTATTTTCAAGTAACCCGATTGAATAAAATTGTTTCGGCATTAAAAGAGAAGATTCAGAAGAAAGAAATGAAAGTGAAGGTAAATTAATGAAAAATTGATAGGAAATTTTTAAAGCATAGAATAAAATATGCGGAAGGTTCAAATAATTGCACGTTTTTACTTTCATGCATCGATTGGATATTGATATACGCTGTCCCAGTATTTTAGAAGTAAAAAAAAGTCAGTCGCACACCTGATAATCAAAAATCGATTGTGAAGCATTAATTTCTGATAATCCGTTTGATTTTTTTTTCGTATTGTATTTTAGTAATAAAATATTTACAAATAGAATAAAATAAAATAAAAGAATTTAAATAAAAATAAGCTGTAAAAGTTAATCAAGCACATAAAATCAATTATAAATCATTAAATTCTAAATTCTATACAAATCATTAAATTCTATAGTAATCCGCTCGAATTTTTTTTCTTATTCCGTAAAAAAATAAAAAAGCATTAAATGAAAGTAATTATAAATTAATGAAAAATCGATAACATACGAGTTCTAAAATACAATCATAAAATATACACAAAGATCGAAAAATTACTCGATTTTTCTGTCATACACTCATCAATTGGATATTGATATTCTGCACTGATATTACAGAAATAAAAAAAGTCAATCAGTCACACGATAAAGAAAAACCGATTATAAATCATTAATTCCTAAATAGTAATCAGCTGTAAATTGTTTTCCATATTGCACAAAAAAATCAAAACAAATTTAAAAAATTCATAAAATAATAAAAAATCAATAACACAGAACTCCTTAAAATAGAAGAAAATATCAAGTTCCAAAAAATTAAATTATTTTATTTTTTTACTTCAATATATTAATATTCTATCCTATTTTTAGAATTGAAAAAAAAGGTTGTAAAAATCAATCACACGATGATAAAAATACCCTGAAAAAATTGAACAAGACAGTAAATAAAAAGTTGATTCCTGATGAGGATTGTTGGAGCAAAGAAATGGGGAAGAAATGGAGTGAGGGGATAATATGGGAAAAAAGTAGTGACAGCGAGTAGTTCTGGGATGATGGTCGTCTGTATATAAGAAAGGACGATGAGGTGAGGTGGTTCGCGGGGTAAAGCGCGAGTATATATGGGCTACACACGCGCTCGGAATATCACATTCGTGGTTTGCCCTACCTGGCAAAGTTGGCCCCCTTTGACTTCTTGCACGCGTGTCTCGTCTTTTCGTTCCGTCACTTGCAACGAGCTTCCTCGAGGAGGAACGTCGCGACGGCCCGTCGATTAATGCCGACCGAGAGAACGGTTGTTCGCGCCGAACTCGCGATCCCGATCGACACCGTACGATCGACGACTCACGTGTGACACCCGGTTCATTCAGTGTTTTCGTTTCAGCATTTACAACTGGAAAAGTAAAACAAAAATTATCATCGCAGCGTCGGATCTTTAAGACGAAGGTTTGTTGCAATTATTTGACAAAATTCATTTTTAAGATCGTGGTTGAATTATTTTAAAAATTTAGAAAATTACTTGCTCGTGTGATTAAAATTTTTTTCTGTTCGTAAGAAAAATGATAAGAAGTTGGAAACAACTTTTTTCTCGCGATGAAATTTGATTGATGGTGGGAAATTCATCAACGTGATAATTTTGCGTGCGTGGAATTTTCATTTTTTGATGATAGTGGAAAAAATATTGTGTGATGAATTTTATTTACAATTAAAATCAATCGATATTGAAATATGAAAATTATAAAAAATATCGATTGTGATGGATTTTATATTGAATTAAATTAAATCTATATTTGAATATGAAAATTTTAATTATATTATACGTATACAAATATTTAGAACTCCGAAATTTAAAAAACATTTTCATACCATCCGCAGCAAAAATATCATAGCACTAGAAATATCGATTCATTGATTCAGGATATAAAATCTCATATCGTGTCATAAATTAATCATTTCATAAAATTTGTTTAGAATTTTATCAATAATAACACACTTCATATTTCTCTATTCGAATCGTCTCTATTCTCTATAATAAAATTTTTATAAAATTTCTAATCTAGCTCCTATAAATTATGTTTCCATTTTCTCATTACTCGAAGTGTCTTTATCGTCGACTGAAACAATGTTCGTTATTCCCAATCTTATTATTCATGAACGATTTTATTGATTGCCAACAATTTCGTTCTCGATGATACAGACGTCAAAATTTGACACGTCCCTTCTGTTAAAAAATAAATTAAAAAAAAATAACTTCACTCGAAACCGGTCGCGAAGAAACTTATTCGCGTCGAAGCATCCGCAAGAAAAAAGATCGCGCATCATTAATCGCTCCCAAGTGGAAAAATGATTTTTTTCGATCGCAAAAACATTCCAAAAGTCATATGCAAAATTTTGATTGACGGCAGTCTCTGACCGATGTCATAGAACCGCGTATCGAGAGGAAGAAAAAAAAATTTCGCCACTGGAATATATTATGGTATCGTGTACTCGAATCTTGCGTTCGATCACTTCAGGGTCGACGAGTATTCCCTTGATGTGCGAGAACGCCTTGTGAATTTAACATGATCTTCTTTGTTTCATTATCTTCGATACTCACACAAGTTCACGTGACTCCTCAGTGATTGATCCATTGGTATTTGTTACTCAGAAAAATAAATATTCTCATTCTAAAACCCACGAAAAAAATAGATGCTGAGGGTGTGAATTAATTAATTTACAATATTTCGATACATTTGACAATCGATAAAGAAATTTTTTCCATTTGTTTCTTATTATAGATCTGTATTCGTTAAATAAATAATTATTTTGATTTTGAGAATTTTTTTGCAAATATTAAAATAATTGTACAGGAATAACTCAATTTAAAAAATTAATAAACATTTTTTTATTTCTTCCTTATAAATTATTTTAAGGATGTGGTGGAGATACATCTCCACTCCACTTTCGAGTTAACTCGAAACGGTGGTAACAATCTTAAAATTTTACCAGTTGCTGATAATAAAACTCTAATGCTTCCGTGCAAATTTCAATTCAATTCACTAAATTGTTTTAAAGTTAAAATAAATTGAATATTATACGTATTCTTATGGAGATTCATCGAGAACGAAATTATAATAAATTATAAATGTCGAAAAAACGGTAGTAGTTGTAAATTTTTTCTCAAGACGTTTAAATATCAAAGAATCTTTCTGTCAAATTTCATTAACTTGTATTAAACAGTTTTCAAGAAATTGTCCACTTTTGACAACAAAACATATTTTCCTCTCTAACAGTATGTAAAAATTTACTAAAACGATGACATTTTTTTCTACTATCAGTATAGATACAAAATGTTAATAATCGAATTTAAACAATTTCGTCAAAAATTGATGTATTAATTGCTTAAACAATAAATAATATGATACTTGTTGATGAGACACTAGAAACCTATTGAGTATCATTCTATATCAAATTTCTAACAGAAAAACAAAGACTAGATTTCAACAATTCAGTGTGGAAAAGTCACTATCGTCAGAGATTGTACCTCCAGTTCATATCCATAGATTTTTTACTCCATTTTCTCGATTTATTCACCTCACATTTTATGCTGAAACCGATTATTTTATTATCACAAATTTATATATATTCCTTAAATAAATAATTATTTGGATTTCGAGAATTGTTTTACAAATATCAAAATAATTATAAAGAAATAACTGGATTTTAAAAATTATTCAACATTTTTCGATTTCTTCCCTATAATCTTTTTTAAGAGATTTTTTGACTACGCTTTTCCAATTTATTCAACTCACATTTTATCGTCAAACCGTTGACGTGATTTTTCGTATCGCTCCTAGTTTATTTTTCCCGAGAACGAAATCGTTTATTTTTTTTCAACGAAATAAAACGAAAAAATATCCGCATAAATAAAGCCTGGAAGGAGTGGATTGCACCCTCGGTTTTTGTTGCCTCGCGGTGGCGTCGTGAATTTTTCTCTTCGCCGTGCAGGTGCACGCATTCGATCGAGCCTCCTTTTGCATATATATACTCAACAATGAACGAGACTCGGCTGAGTTTGAAATGAAAAAAAGTGAAAAGTGAAGACACGAACGATGAAAAGAGACGAGAACGCAGAAAAAGAATGAAAATTGTATAGACCCCGAAGGAAAGGGAGAAAAACAAAGAATAGAAAACAAAAGAGAAAAAAGTTCGAGGCAGAACAACTTGAGCGGGAACGTGTCGAAGGCATAAATTTACATTCCAGAAAGACACAATTTCTTCTTTTTTTCCCTATCTTATCCATATTTCGAGATCCCCGTAGCTTCGTTTTTATCCTTTCTTCGATTCTTATTTTTTCGATCTCTCAGATTAGACATAAACGAATAATCAAAGGCTCTGTTAATTTGAGGATATTTTATTTTCTAAAAAACATTTTTTCTCTAATTTAAGAAAGCTCGGGGCCTGAGATTCGAAAAAAATAAAATAAATAAAATTGGTTTCCATAGCAGGACGATGACTTCGAGCTCGAAAAAGACGTTAACGAGGATATAAATTCGAGGGGAATTAGTTTTAATTGCTAATTTCCGAAATCTTATTTGACAAATATTAACGGGTCGGAGGGAACGAGTCGATAAATTTTTTTTCGAGCAAAAACGTTATTTCGTATTTATTTGCAGAGATGGGCGGGCCGATTTTGGCCTTCTGGGGCCTGACAATTTTGGCCCTGGTCGCGGGCTATCGAGTGCCGAGTTTTCAGCAATGGCCATCGATTCCGAGGCACGAGCCGCCCTCGAATGTACCGAGTTTTCAGCGCACCTCCGTCGAGAGTCTCCCGTACTCTCAGGAACTTCGAGTCGACGACGCTGAATTTGGATCTCAGCGTTTGCCTCTACGGAGCGCCGTTGAAGCTCTGCCGGATATTCCAGGATTGCGAAGCGAACAGCTCAGGGATTCGATTCAAAGGATTCCGGAATTGTGAGGAGACATTTTTTAAAATTTGTTTCAAAATTATTCCAAAAAAAGATACAAAATTATGCTGAATAAGAATAATAGAAAAATTAGATCAAAGATGAGATTCATAATAACAATTTTATTATCATAAATTTTGTCTCAAGATGTTTAAATATTAAAGAATCTTTCTGCCAAATTTCATTTGCACTAAGCAGTTTTTGAAAAATTATCCACTTATGACAAAAAAACGAATTTTCCTCTCTAAAATCACATAAAAATCGATTAAAACGATGAGGTTTTGTTGATAATTTTTTTCTACTATCAGTACACATACAAAATATTAATAACCAAGTTCAAACAATTTTATTTAAAATTTTTGTTTTTTAATTGCTTAAACAATGAATAATATGAAGATTGTTGATGAAACATTAAAAACCTATTGACGATCATTCGAAATATCATTATAAAAAATTTCAACTTTCTAACAGAAAAAAAGACTAATTTTATTAACAATTCAGTAAGGAAAAATTACTTTTGTCAGGGATTCCCCTCTAATTCATTCTAAAATGACTAAAAATTTAATTGCAATTAAATTTTTTTCTATTTTTAGCGCCGGGAAGAGAATTCCACTGAGAGATGCGGTCGAGCATAGAAACGCGCCGTTCTTCGGCGGTTTCAATCACGAGTCGATCTGGATGGCCCAAGTCAAACCGTCCAACATTCGCCAGAGCAATGATCCGCTCCATGTCATTTGTCACTTCGATTCTACTGGAGTTTACCGAAAGGAACCTTTCGCACTCACTCCTGATGCCATTCCGAACAGAAAATGCACCCACCTCGTCTACAAATCTGCTACATTCGGTAAATTTAATTTTTCGGCTTATTTGAACGAAATAAATTATTCGAATTTCATAAATTGTTTAACATTTCTTGCAGATTCGAAAACCATGAATTTCGTCTCCACAAATCCAGGATACGATACAAACAACGGTGAGCATTAATTAATTAATTTTTAGAAAACTTCAATTGGATTTATGATAAATTTTAATTTAACTGAACTGAACTGAACTGAAAACTGAAAATGGATATATATTTTTTTTATTATTTATTTCCTTTTATACAAATATTTCAGTTCTTACACTCCCCTCACTGTTGAAAGTTTTTTGACGTTACAAAAACTTATGAGTGCACAAGTATAACAAGTATAACGATACAAAGATACAAAAATACAACTATTCAAATACAAATATTGTTATTCTGAGACTAGTTTTACCGCGTCAGCACCTTGCGCTCAGTCATTGCCGTTTTTCTCTATTTTTCTTATTTATATTTAGTATTTAGTTTGTTGTCTATGTCTCGTTACCACAGCCTTCCCTTCCCCTATCCTTCTGCCCTAGTCTAACAAAAGCTCTAGTGTATTTGCACATTTCCTCGTCAATTTTTCCTTTTAGTGTTCTTATCATTTCTCTTTTCAAGCTTATTCCGTTTTTCCCTGCTTTCCATTCATATATTCTTTCCATCCATTTTTTGTCAATTTCCCTTCTTGCCTCTTCGCAGCGCCATATATGTTCCCACGATTCTTCTTCTTTGCTAAGGTAAATGTCCCAATTATTGAACAGGTCCCAATTATTGAACACTATCTTGTATTTTTATTATTTCTCATTCACCTACATGCATTTACTTATTTA